>JAOSLQ010011653.1:48720-60040 GCA_025629905.1 Lorius lory
GGTAGCTTCAGATCTGGATCGACTCCCAGATTTGAGTTGCAAAACTCTACCCCTTACATCACTACTATTTTTTTTCTTGAATCAATACCACACTGCAGAGAAATTCTGAGGGAAACACCAGCACGGTGGCAATGGGCAGTGGAGTTGGTGATTCTATGTAGCACAGCAGCACCACTGCCAGCCATGGTTCTGGAACAGCGAGATGAGCCCATCATTTAAAACTGTCCCATTTCAGGGTGTGTGAAAGGTACACTGTCACAAAGTTCCGGTTCTCAAGCTATTACTGTAGTTTCCACTTTAAATATGAAAATTTCATTTCTAACTTAGGAAATAACCTTACTGTATTTAAAAAAATCTTGAAATTACATGATCTGCATATAGATTTTAGGCTGTCTGTAACTCTCCCTTCTAACTTTAATCTATACAAACATTTCAAATTACTGGGGCAGGGTGGGGGCCTTAGGATGAATTTGCCTTTTCTTAAAATACTTCCACAAGAATCACCAACACAATGTTTAAATACTTGACAGGTTTTGAATTTGTTTTTTCTTGCTGCTGCTTTGTTTGAAACCCTGCTTTTGCTCTAATTACCTTCAGAGATGTGTATTTTTAAAGCAGCTTTTCCAGTTTGAATTCCGTATCTAACATATTCTTCTACAGACACTGGGAAGCACGCACTAGCATTATATCATATGGTATTTTTTGTCAGCTGCAGACAATGCAACTGCTGCTGCAGATATGTGCTGGGAGAAAGCGTATAAAGCACTGGATAAATGGCACACAAAATGTGTCACTGTTGATTTTGGAGTGCGTAATGAATGCACTCCATATAAATCTAGGTTGGAGAAATGGCCTGTGGAATGTCTTTACCCTACACACTCACAAACATGCATTACCCACAAAAGATCACTCAGAGAGCCTTGGCACTGAAGCACTAATTTGTATCAGTTGTCCAAGATGCCTCAAGGAACTGAGTCCTTAACATGGAACATACCTGGCAATCAGCCTGTTCAGGAGACACCAGATTTTGTCTCAGGGTGAGACCTTCCCTGGATGTTTCTGCATCCTCCTTTCCAAGGGCATGATCCTCACAAAATGCTTGGAATGCCCTTCCCTTTATACAGATGAACTAGGACACCCAGCTGAAATATGACTCATTGTTATTATTTAAGGACTGCTTGAAGGAGTCATTCCTTGTGCTGGTTCTTGTGTAATATCTTTTAGAGCTGCAAGTCCACTACCACTGTCCTGCTTATTTTCCCCCTTGTTTACTAATAGGAAGGGGGAAGAATTTGGACCTAAAATGGCACACAAATTTGAAAACAGCTGTATGGTAACTGCATGACCATTGTATTTCGATTTTTCAAATGAAGAGTTTGAGCTATCTTTCCTTTACAGTTAAATGCTGGAAAACCAAGCACTGTATGTCTTCATTAGGGAAAGGGACCTAAATGGTGAAGCAGTAGACACCATGTGAAATCCCAGCCTTACTAAAATCAGTACCTTTCTCCCATTGACTCTGAAGGAATGAGGATTTCATTCCAGAAACTGAAACTGTCAGTCAAAACATCTGATTACATGGGGAAATGTAAACTAGAGGCAATGATTTCATAAGTTTGAATATAGGTCATATATAAAAATTGCTTGAAAAAATATGCGGTAGTATCTTACTACTACCTTTTAAATAATAGTTTGCAAATACATATATATTTTCTGGGGCTCATGGCAAGATTTGAATTGCAGTAGTTGATGCCGAGTATGATTTCGTTCAGAAGTGGCATAGCACAAACAGTGCTTGGTTTTCCAGAGTTGTGAGAGTGTCTGAATCTGGTCCTGTGAAATTTCAGTTCAAAGTAAATCCAGATGGATTAAGTAAAGAATACTGCTAAAATGCAGTGCAACTGGGGAAAAACAAAGAGGGGAGGAATGAGTTTGGATTGTAAGACTGAAACAAAAGATATATGTCCATATAAAACAGTAAAAGACAATTAGAAAATATATTTATACTAAATTAAAACTTTATTGACTAATGTTCTCCAGACAACATGATCCAATGGAGTATGGCTGCATACATGCAATGAAGTTGAACACAACAGTAGTTTAACATGGAATGTCAAACAAATTAATACAATCCATTAAATGAAACAATTTATCTGTGTTGCTGCAAAATGAAACCAAGCTATGTATTTCCTTGGTCAACCTGTGTTCAGCTAAGAGGCTATGCATTTGAAGAAACTGGTAGATTTCCTTAGCATATATTTCAAATAAATTAGCTAGAATTGTACTCTTTAAAAATCCTTTCAACTTCACTTGCATTTCAAACAAAATCTAAGTGTAAACACTAAAGTTGCTAAAGCCATCTAGAAAGACCTGTCAAACTCAGAGTGGACATTACAGTTCAGTGAATGTGAATATTCAGAACAAGAAAAATACCAGTTGCTGCAAAAGTCATGTAGGCATATTTTATTATTAATCCAGCACAAAGCATTTCTTCTAAGTTTCTCACATAAAAGACTAAAGCTTGCTTACAGTACTACATCTTCTATCATTCAAGCATCATTATTACCTATCAGGGAGATTGGCTAGATGACCTAATGGGTCTTTTCCACCCCTAAGTTCTACAAAAGAAAATCATTCACGCCAGTAAGAACACGGTTCACTACATCCCGGGCTTGATCCTGTAGCCTTTGTTCAGGCAAAACTCCCACTGATTCAAAATATTTTCCAGAGCAAGACATCCAGGACTAGGCCCTTTTGATTTTTTATTTTTTAAAAAAGCATCCATCTAGGATATGTGGAAAATATTCTATAAAATGAAAAAAAAAAAAAAATGACATGTGCTTGACTTGCATTGAAGGAATCAGAGAATGTAAACACCACAGTGGCCCACATCTTCACAATACCCATGAGAAAGTGTCAACTGCAAATAATCTCTGTGCGTTTATTTCCCAATGTATGCTTCCGAGGGTGTTTCGTGTATACCTTTACCTCCATATCCACACACATATGTACACCCTTAACATACATGAGGGTGTGACAAAATTTACTAAAGCCAGCTGCTTGCCTGTCTTAATGCTTAAATCTGCAAGTGGCAGCAAACTGGGCTTTATATGATACTAATTAGACTTTATGTGAGCAGCAGGACACGAGTATCCCTGTGGGCAAAAGAGTGTGGCTGCTGGTTCTGCTAATGTGGAGCCATCCCGGTTATGCACATCACAAAATCTACCTGCGTGAAGAGCTGGAAAAGCAGGTGACCAAAGCATTTCTTGGTGGGCCATATCTGAAATCTGAGTTGAATGATTTATAGGCTGTAGATTGTCCACACAGGAGCCTTTTGACAACCTGGAGGACCACGTTGGGAAGTTTACCTTCAAAGTGCAACTTTCCAAGAATGGAATGTTCTTGACAGGGAAATGATCAGAGGCAATCCTGGACTTTTTTGCTTGTTGAATAGGAAAAATGTTTTCGTCTTCAGGCAGCACTTCACCCTGACAAATGTGAGTTCAGTTATTATTGGGTTTTAGTATTACAGAAGATTCTTTAGAAACAAACATGATAGTACACACATACACATACACTCAGATATTTACAGCCTTTCTAGAAAAAACACCCCCCTACCTTAGTACTGACTACCTATCTTTTTCTTATTTTTTTTCTTCTTTTTAGTATTTAAATTCTTTAAACCAGCTACATTAAATACCAATGTGTACTGTACCACCCCACACCAACCCTACATTCCCCCCAAAAAACAGCAAGTATTTTAAAAGTTTGTTCGCTTGTTTGTTTGCTTTTATGATTGTTAAAATCCTCTGCTTGAGACTGTTAAGTACCACCTCCACTGGAACAAGATCAGCACTGACTGCATCTTCCAATGCATGTCGTTTCATAGTTGAGCAAGTACTGCAGCTAGAAGCTTAGATCTCCAGGTCATCTGGTCGAGGCCTGCTGCTGGCTCGGCTGCTGGCTCTGCTGGGAGGCCTCTGGTCCACAATGGTGAGGGGTTGCAGCTCGTGCCCCGACGCCAGTTTTTTAGTGTTCTGGTGCTCATCAGAGAAGTCGAAGGGCTGGGCGTGCGAGTTGGAGATGGTGCTGCCAGCCTGCCCCATTCTGTTCTGCTCTGCACTGTAGTTGGCCCAGTTTTGCTCGCTGGCTTGCTTATTGTAGTTACGACAGGAGGAATTATTCCTGTCTCCGGTCACAAGCTTGTACCCTGGGGGAGACATGGGAGACAAGGGAGCGGTCGGGGAGGAGCAGCCATTGTAGTAAGCGTATTTGGGGGAGCCACAGTCCTTGGAGGGGCTTATGGCACCGCTGTGGGAGTAGGGGTCATTTTTCCCTTTCACACGATCCTTGACACCCTTGAAGAACACGTAGAAGAGCTCAATGATGTTCAGAGCAAGAGACACCAAGGACACAACCAGCATGAAGAGGATGAAGATGGTTTTCTCAGTTGGACGGGACAGGAAACAGTCCACTCTGTGCGGGCATGGATCTCTCTCACAGGTGTAGATGGCATTCAGGCTAAACCCATAAATGTACCATTGAATCAGCAAGAAAGCCACCTCGAAGACAGATTTAAACAGGATGCTGATGATGTAAGTACGGAGCAGTCCCCCACGCATCTTCACTTTGCCATGCTCTTCGATTCCATACTTGAATTTCTTAATTTCTATTTGCTTGAGGTGCATATCCACATTCACACCATCATTTTGGACCACCTTGAGCTCTTCTTCTCTTTTGTTCAGCTTCTCTTCTTTCCTCATTACATAGAACACATGTGCCAGGTACAAAAGTGTAGGTACAGACACAAATATGATCTGCAGAACCCAGAAGCGTACATGGGAGATGGGGAACGACTTGTCATAGCAGACATTCTCACAACCAGGCTGTTGAGTGTTGCACCGGAAAGCAGACTGTTCATCTCCCCAAGCAGATTCAACTGCTGTCCCCAAGAGCAAGATTCGGAAAATAAAGAGCACAGACAGCCACACTTTCCCTCCTGCAGTAGAATAGGCTTGAACCTTATCAAGAAGTTTTCCCAAGGCGCTCCAATCACCCATCTTCACAGGATGCTGGCTAAAGAAGGACACACAAAAAAAAGTGATAGTTAAGACAGAGCTTTAATACCTTTGATACACTGAATCACAGACCAATGCTAATAGAGCAGTGATGTCAGCTCGGTTTTAATTCATGTGTTTTACGTGATCTGAAGAGCAACCAGAGTTTTAGTTAGTCTGCAGGTGGAATGGAAAGTCAGGGAAAGTGAAAAAGAGAAAGTAACACATAATGTCTCAGAGCACAGTGAAAAACAGAAGTTTCTAATTTCGTTCCTGTTTTCAAGAAGACCATGACAAGCCTCAGCTTCCTTGGTGGCAGCCTCAGTTCCATGACATATACCTGCCTCAGGTAGAAAACAGCTGTGACACACTGGTGAAGCAGGGTGTGTAAGTGCAGAGTGGCACAGCCTGAATATTCTAAGAACACATGAAAGATTTGTCTCTTTCAGTGTGCATCACAGTAGTTTTTATGTTCACTCTTTAAAAGAGTAAGAAAGCAAACCATCATATAACCTAGATACAAAAGGTTATACCAAGTTAATGCCAAGGTCAGGTACCTAAAATTTTATCCTCGCAGGAAGTGTGCTGTATTTCCTACAGCAACATGAAACTGAGCTCTTGCATATCTTGTGTGTAATACAGTTAAGAGTATAGCTCCTAATGATGCCAACTTTATAGTATACTGAATTTCAGAAAAAAAAAAAAAACCTTGGTATCTATGCACAGTTTATACACTGGTATTTGCAGCACAGAGATCACAGCTAGCATACTTTACCTACAGTTTTATGAACCAAAACCAGTAAATACACGAAGCACAGCTAGGCTCATGTTACTAAATTGGAGGAACTGGTTTCCTGTTTATCTGTGGCCTGCTTGATTCATCAGTTTCAGCTTTGTATTTGCATCTTTTTGTATTTAAATTCCTCCACTTTGTTTTGAAAGGAAAAAAGACTTAGCAAGAAAAAAAGGTAAATGAGCTCTCTCTGTTTTTAAAGCAACTCCTGGCGTGCAGTTTGCATTCCAAGTGTGGAACACTGCAAGTTTAAATTGTCTCTCTCCACTTGAGTTATAAAGTGCGCATTTCTGGGACACAGGCAGCTTCTTGGGGATATCTAGCAATACACAGGATGACAGAAAAGAAATCATTTACTTTATGTTCTAGCTTCACAGGAAAACCAAAATTCACTATAGGATTTTTATCAACTGGAGAAAGGTAATCTTAACTGCATTAAAAACGTATGTTTAAACTTGCCCCACATGAACACATATGTGAAATTGGGCACTTAAAAGGAAGAATAATCACAAAGTTTTCCTTTTAAAGTACATGCTGCTGGGTATAGGTATTTGTTCCGTGCATGCTGAGTAATCCCTTCCTGGTATTAATAGTTCTGATATTGTCCAAATGATTTCCTCCCCATCGCATCATGGATATATTCCCTAGTGAAGGTCATTTATAGAAAAAAGCCCTTTCTGGATAATTCATAAAATAGGAAATTTTAGCACCAAGGAGATCTGCTTTCAAGAAGCAGTGAGTCACTGGAAACACATGATTGTAAATCTGGCAAGCTCAAGCATAACAATAGATGCCAAATAAAAACACACCGTTCCTGCCATCGGAAAGAGTCTGGGAGAGTAATGGAAGACGAGTGTTTAAAGTGCTCACTCTTATAGCTCAGAGATGACAATTATCTTTAACCCCTGAAAAATACCCGAGGGCCATTTCCTCAGTCTGCTTAGTCAGCTTGCTCTGAAGTTCACCTACTGCAGCCTGCAGACCCTTCCCCATGCAATTAGCTCTTCACATGAATGAAGCCCCATCAAAGGGTCAGTCCTCCTTCAGACTTGTAAAACTGTAAGCCGCTGCTGCTGTTGCTAGGAGGAGTAGGCAGCGTGTTTATATCTGACACATCCCTTCAGCCATCCCAGCTTTCATCCTCCCCAGGAAAGGCGAGTGTGTCTTTACGGGATCTGGTGGCGGAGAAGGAGTCGGGCGCACGAGCGCAGAGGTCTCTGGAAAGGCTGGAGTGAAATGTGACCAGGTTCCTCCTCAGGCTGGGATTGTTAAAACACAGAACAGCCTGTAACTATACAACATGTGAAGTTTGTTTTAAAGGGAAGCTATTTGCTCCATGTCGTGGAAGTGGACAGAAGGAGCCTTTTTCCAAGTAACAGCTTCTTGATTTAATTAGTCAGGTCTGTAATGATTTGAAACTACTGCATTAACAGACTTTTCTCAGACTCAACATATTTTTTCACTGTCTAAATGTTATTTTGGATTGTAAGTTTGATTAAGAAAACAGAGGACGTGTTATTTCTAGGCTGTTACGTGTGGTTTGCTTTTTAATTACACTCCACTCTGGTCCATTAATGCAACATGATTTACTTCACTTTTGACCTACTTAATCCCACACCTGCAATATTTTGAGTATTTACTACCTATTTTTTAATCTGCTTCAGCATGCAAAATCGCTAAGTTTCGTTCATGTCCTCGGGCAATATAAACTCCAGGAGGAAACATTCCATGCTTGAATTACTCATATATAGCTTTGAAAAGCAACTTTTTTTTAAAGAGATCAGTTACATGCTGGTCTTTGCCAGTGATAAAAAAATCCACATCAATTCAAAACATTGTGCTGTTAATCAGATAGCTTCGTGGTGGCACAAATATATTATTCCTTTGCTTAAGTGGATTCTACTGCTTTATGAAACACAGTACTCTGTTTTGTTGTAGAGAAAATTCATTCATCGGCTGTAACTTGTTTACTTTCAGGGCACTGAAAGACCATTTTTATTAACTGATTACGGTATTGGTTTACTGTGTATAAAAAGAGTTTTTGTATCAAACAGTTATTTAAGTATTCTAGCTTTGTAAATAGCTTGAAATGGATGGCAGATAACCCTTAAAAATAGTTCCTCGGCATTCTGGACTTCTTTTAAAACCTCCAGACATCTTAAATAAGTACCCTGAAGGATAGAGGCTGACCTGATCAATTGATTTCAGTACTTCAGGAATTTAAGGATACAGCTCATGATGAATATGTGTATTTTGTAAGCTCTTACTGTCTATTACTTTACAGCATTATAACCTTTTTCTGAAACAGACCAATGCCAGCCTAGTAAACTCTCTGAAAGATGAATTTCTTCCAGGTCCTACTGTGTGTGAGCAAAGATAGGGGAAAAAAAGCCATAGAGCAGCAGGAGATATGACAGCATTCATCTACATGGGTTTTGGATGACCACATATAGAAGAAATTTGATTTGTAAGCCGCAATTAAGAAATTCTAGAACTATTTTTTATGGACAGTATTCATCATGTCATCTGGTTCATATTTTCCAGGAAGAATAAGGCAAACCCAGTGCTGTGGTAACATGCCCAGGTCTGACTACAGTAATAGAAGGTCACATGCTAGCTGATGGAAGAGAGGTAAGGGTTAGAGTGGGATCTAAAATGGGATTGTGCAGCTGAAGCAGTTGGGAAACAGGCCAAAGTTTTGGTTTTCCAACTTTTCCCACCTTTTTATGAGCGCTCACACACACACAAATAGCCAACAAAAGAGGAGATTCTGGACCTTGAACATCAATCAGCTCGAGTATTTCCCCAAAGCAACCAGCAGTGCAGAGAAAGCAGCTGAGATGTACAACTGATGGGGTTTGGATGGGTTGGAACAGTGAAGACTAGTTTTCTGAAACATTACAAGTGTCAGTGAATGTCTTCCAGACATTCCCCTGGAAAGGTGTAGTTCATTTGTAGGTCTGCGGATGAGCGTCAGTTCCTTTCATCCCCTGGACAAAGATTATACGATAAATGGTTGCAGTAACTGGGATTTAAAGTGTCACAACTGCTGGTTTTTTTCACTGTCTGCTAGTATTGCTGGTAGTCAGCTGCTAGTGGATCTATCCATAGCCTCTGCCTCTCCCGTCTTGTACCCTCTACACCTAGTTTAATTCTAAGGTGTAGTTGCAAATGCAACTGTAAGGACTTTTTTAGATATTCTCTAGTTGTACAAGTCAGGTCTACCCTGTGTGTTACTGCCCAGATTCATCCCTTTCCTCGCTTGCTTTGAATCAAAGACGAAACACTCAATTCCCTGAGTGGGTCTCAGACCCTCTTTATGCTCCTGCCAGTGGATTTTGAAACCTGGATTTCTGAAACATATCTGCTGCATACGCTGCAGCCCAGATGCCTCCACTAAGGATAAATTCAGTGGGTAACATGGGGAGAGATACCAGAGACTGGGGGAAAGAGCAACATATCTGATGAAACAGATAGATTGCTCAATGTCATCTAACCTTCCTCACACCCACAGGAATCCTTGGCCTAAACCGATGTTCATTTCAGAGACAAACAGAAATAATCTTTTGGGCTTGCATAATATGAGACCTGAGATAATGTTACAATGTTGAATCTTTCTTCGCTTCTGAGTGTATAAGTGCTCAGATTTATGTTGCAAATCAAATCCTTCCCTTCCCTCTCCTGAACCCAGCCTGCTGCTCACCCTTCTCCCATTTGTATGCTTGTTAGGTATCATGGGTCAGTGCCAGTGTTTGGCTTTGAAGTTTCTGAAGGAAACACTTCAGTAAACATCCCAAAGACTTGAGGCTTAAATTCTGCAGTGTAGTGTGCCGTCCAGATGTTAAAAATGGCAGGATGAAAGCTTCACGCGAGTCCTCCAACTTGCTCCCTATGCGCATACACACGCACACAGACAGAAGTTGGGCACAAGGTGTCCATAACACATTTATGTCCCCATTACCAGGGTTTTTTGTCATAAATCTCACATACAAAAATCAAAAGGTACTCCTCAGACAAAATACGCCACTTCATGATGCTTGCTGGTTATCTCAAGGCAGAATGTGAGGACACACATAAGCACACAGTATTCTTCCCTGAGAGGAGAACGTGTTACTTGATAAGATAGACTCTGTGCTTAGTCTGCCTTTCAGATGAAAGCTTTTTCCTGCATCCTCGTGTAGCTCTTTAACTACTGGCTAGCAGCAAGCAAGCAACAAGTGGTAAGAAACTACTCCAGGTCTTGCAACGTAAAAACCTTCTTAGTTCGCCAACAGATGCCACGAAGCATTTTTTTCCTCTGCATTTTGGTATTTAAGCCTTCAAGGTAATATAAAGGGAATGTGTCATATTGGGATTATGACACATATTGTGGATATTCTTTCAAGTTCCTCCTAGACAACTTTCATTTACATCTACCCAAGACTTTCACAAACTTTGCCAGCGTGGTAAGGCATATCATGGTATCTCACATTCCTTCTCTAAAATCCCTCACCGAGGTTGCTAAAACAGAGTAACTATATACAAACCAGGTTAAAAACCCATAACCCACGTCTGGATTTTATCACATCTATATTAAAAGAAGAGGTGAAAACGTATCAGGAAGACCACGTGCAAGTCACCACTGCAGTAGCTGCTGCATTTAACAAAGCACCTAATTAAGAACCTTGTTCCGCGCAAACTAGTAGGCATCAATCCGGATTTCCATAAGAAAGCAAAATGTGCGGGGCAGAAATCGGGTGCACTCAGGACAAGGTCTCCCTGTAGCTGACTTTTGATGCAACTTCGGTACCACCGAGGCAGCTGACGTGCACCTCCAGTTTTTAGCTCTTTAAAGGAGTTCATTTACCCTGAGAGAAGGAAGGTCAGAAAGGAGGGATTTCACCCAAGCACCAGCAACAAGTCTGCAGCTCAGCCCAGCAGCCGCAGCTTCACCGCAGTTCCTCCTTCAGTGGAACAAGGCTAGAAGTTGTGAAGTGTAGGAGTTGAAGAAACGTACAGAAAGAAGAGGAAAGAAAGCAAAGAACTTCTGCAAGTTTGAACTTAGCACTTTACGAGAACTCACGCTTTTAGAGATGTGTATTTTAAAACAAGTTCAGCCACCAGCGCAGTAACACAAAATGCTTGGGGTTAAAAAAAAAAAAAAAAAAAAGTGTTTTCAGAAAAAAGTGATACACAAGAAGATGAAAAAGGAAAACTTTTCAACTTACCCTTGCTGATCAGCAGTGAAACTGGATCAGAATACTTCTTTGGAGGGTTAAAGTAAAATGGAAGAGCACGTTCAGACACTCAGACCTATTTAAACTTTAAAAGTCTACTGCTGCTTTGTATTTTTCATCCTTCCTTCCCCACTAATGAAAGAAAAGTGCTGATACCTCGTAAAAGTTTTTTCTACCTTGGAACACTGGGAGAGCTTTTAACAAGTTTTTAAGGCTCTGGCTGTGCAGGAGGAGGGGAAAAGGAGGGGTGG
>JAOSLQ010011654.1:0-33068 GCA_025629905.1 Lorius lory
AAGGACCTTTAAGATCATCTAGTTCCAACCCCCCCGCCATGGGCAGGGACACCTCACACTAAACCATATCACCCAAGCCTGCAAAATGGCTTGACATTGATAAAATGACACCTTAAATAAGATTCTGTGCAATGCCTAGTTCTTTAGTGGTAGGTTGACTACTTCTAAGATTTACTCTGATATATGGGGGAGAAAAATTGCCCATTTACAATTCACAGCCTCAGAAATTCTGTTACTTGGTTTAGGTCTGTCCTCTTTTTTAAGTTTATCCAGAAAGAAAAATTGCTCAGAAAAGCATTAAAATATGTTTAAAACAAGACAACATAAAATGGTATCTCTGACCAGTAACATTAAAATCATTTGTGAGACTCTTTGCAGAAGAAAGCGCAGAAGACATGACTCCAAAACAACTTTTAGAAGCAATATCTCAACACTGTTTTTCACTCCAGCCATAACACACGTACAGAGAATTCAGGTGACATCAATGAATCCAACATAGCAGTCAATGCAATCATCTTGTTTGCATGAATTCAGAAGACGTGTTTCATGTGCTTGATTCCATACGTTTTGAAGAAAACTATGATGATCAGTGCCCAGAGTCCTAAAATAAATCCTCCAGGAGGATGCCAATCCTTTTGTTTTGGTTTCTGAAAAAAAGAAAAAACAAACAAAAAGAGAAAAATCAAAGAATTCATACTCAGTTTTCACATCAGACAGGCACCGTGTTGATCAAGCACAAATAAAAAATGCCCTTGCAGTACAGAAAATACCGGTAAGCTGTATTTCTTCCTCAAGCAGAGGCACCTTTCTTCTTGATGTGGTGGCAAAGCTGGGCAGGAGGTGAGCTGCCACTCAAGGAGGGAGGTTAAGTACCACAAGAAGACAACCAGAACTATGCCTGAGACACCACTTTGACAGAGCTGTTTGATCAGTATTGTGGGACATGTTCAAACTTACTTGTTTGGACTGAGTTTCTTGTATCTGGCCTCATGTTAATACAAGAAAAAAATGCCGTAAGAAAAACAGTTCCTACACGTGAAAATGTGACAAAGAGAGTGCTGTTTTTTCAATACTTAGAATGTTTTTTACTGCTCCTTTTGTACTCAGAATTATATGAAAAAACAGATATCTAACCACAAGAGAAGCTAAGATTCGTTACTGCAGGAATATAATAAAACAAAACAGGATTGTTTTTAATGTCAATCACATTTCCCAGGGGCCTCATTGAGACTATCTGCCTTTTCTTAATGCAGAAATATATTCTTCAGTTCAAATACCTGTCCTTTCAACAATTTTTTCATCTTCAGTAAAAAGCAATACACTGCAATTTGTTAGGGCCTTTCTATATCACACTTAGCAGTGAGACAAGATAAAACTTGCCTGTCCTCTTCCTCCTCTTTAAAGAAATTCTCAGATACTCCATATCCAGTGAGAAATGCCTTGCAGAAGGTAAGAGCTGCTATGTGCCCCAGGATTTGTCCCCGGGCCCAAGAATAAGGTGCAGCTACATGAATGCAGAATTTTTGTTAAGAACATCACGACAAAACTATCAGAATTACCATATTCAGAAACAGAACTCAGCCCCTCATGCCTGTGCCTCCTCTTGCCCTCAGCAGGTATGTTTTACAGATCTCCTAGGCAGACAGAGGTGATTTACTATTACGATAATAAATACTGAGGTGCTGGCTGAGCTTTTTATTCCTGCCTTGCTGAAAGATTTGCACTATTTTGTCCTTGTATAGAATGAGACACAAGGGGCACAGGGAGTATTCTGGGTTTGTTGCACTTAAGCCGATTTTAAAATTCCCTTTCTGCCTGTGAAATAACTATTACAAAAGATAGTACCATTTCAATTCCTGCACGAATCTGTGTATGGGAGCTTGTTGTTCTCCACTAAATGTAGCAGGTGGCTGGTGAACTTCAATGCAATAAGGAACAGTTTGCAGCATCTGTTCTTTCAGAACAGCTTCCCTATCAACAAGAAAACAATGTTTGTTGATTGCTCTGCTCTTATTTTCTAAGCTACAAAGGTTTAGCTTTAGGATTTTCCCTTCAAGTATTATGTTTGTAATTAAAAAGTATAACAAACAGCCATGTCACCCAAGACACCCGAAGAACCTGGCAGTCTGAAATATTAATGATTTTCCTCTGATATAGGAATCACAGAACCAGCATTACAATTTACATCAACAACAGCAAAACCAAAGATACAGCAGAGATGGTGTGTGTATACACAAGCCCCACAATCTCCTAAGCAGCACTCATCATCATCACTCATCATCAGCGTACGTGCTGTTGGTAATCTGCCACCTTGCTGATACTCACAACTGCACATCTCCACATCAGCAGAGAAAACCAACTCTGCATGTTCAAGAAGGCTGCCAGCATGCCTCACTTCTGAAAGTAACAGAACACGACACTTTTCCCCACAAAAGAACTTTCTTGTTTAAATCCTCCTAATTAACCCATATCCTTCTTGCAGTGCCTGTTTCATGCATCTCTTTGTACTATCAATCTTTCCTTTCTTGGATCTCACACAAATACCTTACCACAAAGTGGCACCTGACCCTTCTAGACAAATGACTTCAATTTGCAGACAGTGACACTAAAAGCCTCTCTCTCCTATTCTGTATAGAGCACGTAATTTAATTTCTTTAAAGAATTTATATGAATAAATATTTATAAGATGATCTATGAGTATGGTTTTACATTTTGTCATGCCATATACTGAAACATCCATGGAATTCCACAAGGAAACGGAGGCCAGTGCAGTGGTGGCTCCGCAGTGGGAAATCAAGGACACGCATACGGTCAGTTTAAAGCCATGAGACGCAATGTTAAAATGGGAAGACTTAAAAAGCATGAAGGAATGACAAAAAAATACACGAGGCTACAAAACAGCCTTTAAGTTTACTTAGTAATTTTAAAAATAAATTATCTTCATCAGAAAGATTTAGAGACCCAGAACTGAAATCTACACACATACTAAACCACAGTAAAAAGGCAAAGAGATGTAATTCTATTGTACATCTCTAAGTCAATAGTGAGGTTAACTGAGCACAAAATTATACTGAAATACGCCAGGATTTTCCACTAGGGGCATACAGACATGAAAATCTGAATACCTAAAATGGGATTACACAGATTCATATCTAAGCCTATAAAGTATAAGAGCTGAAATAGGTAATTTTCTTATAATTAACTTGATCACAGATTCCCAAGTTCATCACTGAATTAAAAATGTAGTCAGTTGTCAAACTGACAAGTTCATCCTTCCAAAATCATGACAAATGTAACACAGAAAATGTCAATAACACATTGTCCAGCTGGGCACTTCAGCAAGCAGCAAACAGCACTGAAGCTCCTTTACAAAAAGCTGCATTTTGCTCCTGCGAATCAAACTCATCTCTGTGTAAAATGGAGTTGCTGCTTCCATCAATTATGTCAGCAAGTTGTGCTTGTAACACAGGCTGGCAAAGAGCTTTCAGCCAGAACTGCTGTAAAGGCAGACCCAACAGTTCTTTCCTCTTGGCACAGCTGTGTCACTACCAAAAGCACTGCCTGTGTACTTCTGTCAGCAAGGAAGCAGGCACTGCTCCCAGCCGTCACAGCAATGCCAGCAGTGTTGCATGATGAAGTCAGAGGCCAAGGCATGATGCCCTTCTATGAACATACCTAAGCCTTAACTGCATTGCTGCAGAAAGCGCTTTGACTGTTTTGTGCAGACAGGCAGGGAAGAGTCACAGAGATTTCTCCCAGTGTGAAAAACTCTTAAAGCAAGACAGAATCACTTTAAGAGCAAATGAGTAAATTTCCTTTTTAGATCCACATACCAGAAAAATGGTTTAGAAAAAACCAGTTTCTTTCTATGCTTATACCAGTTCTACGGCCATAAACAGTCCCCAGACAAGCTGTTCCTTTGCACCAAGTTTAGGATTGATCAGAAAGCACTAGTGAATATAAAGCTTTTCCCAGATTCCTAAAAAAATCCCCAAGTAATTCAGTATTTCTCCTATGAACATTCCCTAGTTCAGAGTCTTATTCCAGCAAATTTCTGCAAAAGGCAATTTTTGAAAGTTGGGCATTTTCTCACTTGAGAGGAAATGCTAAAGGAATAAAAAAATGCGAAGTGTTGCAGCATTTTCCTTTGCAATTAATTATGTATCTTATTATGCCTAAACTGATGTGAGAATGTGTTCTATTAAAAGACTACAGATTGGTTGCAGAACTTACAAATGATGCATAACTTCTCGTATTTGGGACTGAGCTGGAGGAGCAGAAGCAGTAGCTCTGTTAGTTCAAGTTACTCTGAATTTCATTGCTGTGGCTCCCACCTCAGAACTCAGTACACACCAAGTGCTGCTTTTGTAACTGACATAATAGCTTGGGTTTGCAATATACACAATATAACGCCAACACCCTCTTTATCCCTCCAATAATAGCAGGTACACACTGGTGAAACGCACATGTAACACAGCACAGTGTGTCAAAATGAACAAATACATTTAGCAGCTTAAGGGCTAGTCGTTATCGAATTGCTGGAGATTCCAAATTAAAAAGATAGGTAGCTAAGCAACAGCAAACTTCCTCCTGTGAACAGTTTTCTGTCGTATGCTCTCTAGTTCTGGTAGACTCATTATCCTGTGGAACTTAAGAACAGTTAACAGAGAGTTGCTCCACGTACTGTAATTAAGGAGAGGATAAAACAGTGTACTTTCAAACTGGATGGGTCTGGAGGGACCCAAATGGAAAGTATCCAAGACTTTCAATGAAGGTGTTTCATAAAACATGCAATACTTATTACTCCAATTAAAATTTTGAGCTTTATGCAAAAAAATAATGAAAAAGCATTAAAGCTGAACTCAGATTAAGGTAATTAAAGTGGTTTAATTTTAAAATGTTACATCACAAAAAAAAGAATAAATATTTAAAATATCATGTATTAACATTTCACATGGAAAACACTATGTTAAGTATGATTATAATCCATACCCTATAGTCCTCTTCCAACAGAACTCCCTTTGCATAAGTGTCCACAGTCAGGGCAAAAATAAAGGTACAGAAAGCTTCGGGTTAAACTCATAATCTGCATTTGGATGGCAGCAGTAGAGAAATCAGTGCATACAGTCTGCAATGTAGTCATTCCCAAATGGAAAAGGGATACGCAAATTCTGGTCTCCCCCAGCATCTTACTCTAAACCAGGCTTTAAGAAAGTGAGCAAAACCTTAAAACTGACTGTGCACATCATCCTTGTTACATGGAATATCCTCCCCAACCTGAGGCAGATGGTGTGTGTTTGCACCACGAGTGCAAAATATCACATGCAACTGCATATGACAACAACTACACCACTACAAGTGCTGTGTTCCAACAAGCCCATTAAAGTGGCAGCTATTGTATTTCAAATTCTTAAATTCAAATGCTTAATTGTCTCTGCAGTTTCAGTGCAGAGTGCCCTAGACCCAGCTTTGGCCTTCTTACTGCAGCACATGTGCTTTACGATGTCACCCAGATGATGTCTGGGGCTGCCTGGCAGAGAGAAGCAGCTACGGCACAGGGAGAATTCTGTGCACACCCCTCTGTGGGGCTCTCCACCTCTACTAGTCTTGGGGATCAGGAAGCACTTGAAGGGAAGTGATACACACTTGTCTGTGTGGTGCTCAGCATCGTTATCAGATCATTGGGGTGAATTTTATGTATTCTGGGGTGTAAATTTCCAAGTTTTCTTTTTGGTCATTCTCCATTTAAATGAATGTTTCTATTTCTTCCAGTACAATACTAAAGGTTTTCTTTCTTGCATCTCAAGACACCCAGTTTTATGTCAGGGTCTGTGTTAAACACCAGTACTGAAATCTGAAAAAAGAAAGATCCACATTTCAAAACAAGTCTTTGAAACCCAAGGCCAACCTCGGATCCAAAACTGAAACAACCCGCCTGCTTCTCATCTCAGAGAAAAAACAACCCACTGATCTCACACTGAACTACAAGGAAACCCCTTGGAAAAGCCAAATCCTGCTATGCAGTGCATCATGCCAATAGCACACCATGTATTTCCTTGAGGCACTCCATAATAATTCAGGTTTACTTGCAATTTAAAATTTCAAACTGGGTAATCTCCTCTCAATTCTTATGACAAAGCACACAACATTTTATTTCAGACTGAATCTGTATATATCACAAGCAAATCGCAGCACAAAGTATGTCCTCAAAGCTTTTAGTGGAAGTATGCACTTCTAATTTGTCAGGTGCAGTTTGGATTTGGGGTCCTTGCAGGGGGTGGGGGAATCAAATAACTCCAGCCATCTAGTAACAGTTTAATCCTCTTTTGTGCCCACAGTAAGATCAAAGTTGTAAGAGAAATCCAACATAAACGGTGCCTGTTAATCTGCAAAACAATTTAAAGGAGTTTTGTCTAATCTCCCAGTTTGCATTTATTAACCACAGTTCTATGATTATGGATATCATCAATATTAATACAGTAACGAAGAAAGTTCACTCATCAACAACAAAAAAACTCAAGAAGAACACAGGAAAGAAAAGCAATTCAATGAAGTTAATGTATCAATGGCAACAACTGCATTTTAAATATTTACTTTGAAAACTGTATAATCACTATAATATAAACCACAACATCGTTATGACAGCTTTAGTTTTTCATTTCCTTCTAAAATATGTAATCTATAACGGCTTTTTAGAAATGTACTTCTACTTATTATTCTCTACTTTCAGCGTTATCTCTCAGCATTTCATAGCACTTTAAAGTGCTTTCAGTGGTTTAACAATTATTCATTAATCTTCCAACCTGTGACACAATACATAACATACTTCCTCTAATCAAAGGGAGCTTTCTAGCACCTGGGACCCAGTGCAGTTTAATTCCCAGACCAGCCAGTGCTGGCAGTGCCTGCCTGACAGACACAACAGGGGTTGTACTATGGGGGCTCCAAACCAAGGTGTGTGATCTGCTACATCCAAAGCTAGCCAACACATCTCTGTACTGGCAGCAGCAACCACTCAAATCTTTGACATACCAGCCCAGCAAAGGTTTTACTTCAAGTAACCAAGTACCAGGGTGAGCTCCTGCCTGCTCAGCTGCCAGGGAGTTACGTTATGGAACTCATGTATGCTTTAGTTGGAGATGAAAAAATAACAATTTAAAGTTGTATTAAAAAAAAAAAACCAAACAACCCACAACACAACTACATCTATTTAAGGTATATTGAGCTTATTTTTTTTTTTATATTTAATCAAATTCATACTTTATATGAAGCCACAATCATGATTTTTTACAAAAGGGCACCTAAATCCACAGCAAATATATGAATTGCATTTGCAAACACAAAGCTTCATGCCAGCTGAAGCATGCAAAAATAGAAGATGAGCAGCTTAATTAAGCAGACTCAGTATTCAAAACTTGGCCACTGCTACTTTGAGAAGAATCCTTTTTTAATATGTTTATATTTAATTAAGAAAGAGGCGGATTATTAGTAAAAGCAAGACTAAAGGCATTCAGTGCACAATGCCATGCCACAAACAGAATTATAAAGCTCCTGAGGTCCTTAATTGGAGGGGGTCAGAAAACAACAAAAATGCACACTGGTGAGGCAGAGCTCAGTGGAGAGTACCTCCCAAAATGATCAGATATGAAAACAACTCACTCGCTGCTACTGAAACTTTGGGTTAAGCAGAAAGAAACAGCAGCTGCAAAGAACAGAGGTGAAAAGGGTAGTTAGGGACTGCTAGAGGGACAAAGATATTTTGTATTCACAAAACTACAAGTGTGTAAATAAGGCCAAGCTATTCTCAGAGCACTGTTTTCCCAAGCAGCATGCACTGCTTGTTTCCTCTGAGAAAAGATTACCCCAAAGTCTATGGTGCAGATCTTGGTCACACAAATAAAATGCCGTGTTGCCAGTGGGAGCAAAAGCAGAACCAACCTCTGAGCTCAGCAGAGCCAAGGCAGTACATGCATGCCTGGTCTCCTTCCTACCTGTTTCAGTCTGGGATGATTTCCCCAAGTTCCAGCCTCACTCAGCACAGCCGTTCTAAGGGCAGAGCACTCCCACTTCTTCCTTGGAAATCTAACTTAGATTTCCCACAGCATCTCTCTGGACCAGAAGGTGAGACTATTCAAATGCTATCAAATCAATGCACTCTGAGGCAGGGGTTTTTTCTTAATCTCATATAATTAATTGCATACCTTAGAACTCCCATTATGAAGTATAATTTTGATCATTAAAATTCCAAGTTGTTTCTGTTTATATGGAGCAACCATGATGTTCATAAATTATTATGCTATTCCTTTCAAAGAAGTAGTGATGCTTCTAAACACACTTCTTTTTTCCAGATATCCCATGAGTACCTATTCATTTATTTCCAGGTGACAGGCTGTATTAACAACAGATGTTAGACAACATTAGATCTTATACTCAATATGCCCTATTGAGTATAAGATCTAATCAAATATCTCAACAGCTACATTATAAGAAACTGGAATTCAAATAAATATGCTTTATTCATGTAGCTTTCACTGCTCATTTCTTAAAGCTCTACAATTCTAATTTTAAAAGTTCTCCTTTGCCCCGAGCTGTGTGCTACATGATATGTGTGTGCAGCAGAGCTCCACATTTTCTAGCTCCAGCTTGCACAAGTTAAACCAGCATTGTATTTAGGAATCCAGCATGAAAAAATGGATGGAGCAAGGCTAAGGCAAAAGGTGCATGCACATATATATGAGCAAGATCAAATATGGCTGTGGGTTTTTTGCAAAACATTTTCGTTTTTAGGGAGAAACCAGTGTATTACAGCTGGTGATAGACTGGTTTGTCCCCTGTCACCACCCAGCTTTTAAAAGGCGATTTTTGCATTCAACAGTTTTGCACTCGTATGCCAGACAAGTATTCTCACCCAAGTTTATGTTGTACAGACTTTCTATGTGAGCAGAAAAAAAGGGAAAAAGAACTATTCTGAAATATCAACCTAATACTTTCGGTTACTCTAGCTTCTATACAACCTCAAAATTTAATCATGAAATATAGACAAAGCAGTTGCACATAATTACACCTACAGCAGAAAGCCATTTCTGTTACAGTTGGTATGTCAGACAACAAAGAGTCCCAGAGAGCAGATCCGCTCCTGCAGAGAGTTTCTGTAGGCAGCTGCCATTAGGGAAGAATGGCAGATTTATGGTATCATACATGCTCACTGTTCCAACATGACATTCACATGACACTAGGTTCATCAGTCAAATGGGACTCAAAGCCATCTTTCTGGAAGGATGAATGAGCACAGCTAATACACACCCTTCCAGACTTCTTCCCAAAAGGTTAAGTCTTTTAAAAAAGATAAAACCACAGATGGTCTTATCTAGTGGCACCATTCCTGCCAAGCAGCTTAACTAACCACAGGTTACTGACCTACTGACATCGTATGTCACTCAGTCCCCTCTAAGTACTACTCATCATTTGTCAACCATACATATGTAGATGGTCTCCCGTGTTAAGCATTCCCTCCTGAAAATACACAATCTCACTATATCAGAGCCCCACCACTGGAGCCAGGCTTCTCCAGAGACACCAGAGAAGAGACCACTGTCAATGTGCAGGGCCTCTCAGGCCAGGGGAAAGCTGGAGGCTGGCTAAGGCAGAGTACCACACACCAAGCAAGAAAGCCAGTCACTACAGAAGTAATCACCTGCACAAAGCTAAATCACAACCTCATGCAAAGAATTTGGGCAGGAACAATGATGCAGGATGCTGTCTTGTCTGTCCAACAGTATGAACACAACTGCTCCATTACTGGAGTCTTTATTCATTTGCACCTTCCATTCATTCTTCAAATGGAAATAATTTCATCAAATTTCAACCCTCTGAATTATTTAGGAAAACAATTCTAGACAGAGCACTAGAGAGCAGCCTGCCAATATCTCTGTCTCTGGCCATTCATCAGTCCTGTCAAGAGCTTGTGGGTTACACTGCTGTGTTCCTCACAGCATGCTATTGAAGAGTAAACAAAATATAATTAACTTAACACAAAAAATCACCAATAACACCTTGCTAAGTTTACACAGTTAAGTGGGATAAATGAGTAAATATATTTGGAGCTAACAGTGCCTGCTCCTGAGGAAAAGTGTTCAGAGAGGTATCTGTCATCACAGAACTGCAAAATATGTCAAGCTAAGATTGATAACATTTATTTTGTTTCCTTATAAATGTGAGCTTATTGGTAACAGCTACTTTTTATGCTGCATAAGCTCAGAATAAATACAGTAGATAAAAGAAAAAAACCTAGCAAAATTGTTACTGCTAATTTTACTACTCAATGAAATACCATTTAAGTAAACACTGTCTATCAGAGAAGCTTTCATGTGCAAACAATAAAAAGTAATGATTAATAAAAATTGTAATGTGAAAAATGAAAACGTTACAGAACACTGAACTGACACCAGAAAACAGAATTAAATCTTGCAACGTGGACAATCCATAACATACTCCAGTAATCTGCTTTCTAAAGAAAGGCCCTGATCCTGCATCTGTTTAGTGACAGGTAACACAAATTAAGTAAGAGTTTAGTCTTACATTTAAATTACATATGTGCTTACACACACACTAGTGTTGTTTCTATGCCAGTGCAATCAGTATTAAGCTATAAAACAAGGAATGAAGACTAAAAATACTTTGCCCTTTGCCTAAGGCTCTAACAAATCCCCTTCTTTCCTTCTGCTTCGCATAGACATCTGAGATGCACTTGGCTTTCTTATTCCTGGCACTATTATTCCAGGGACACAAATACAAACCACCAGAAACCTGTAAAATGGAGAACTAATTTAACAGCTAGAACAGATGCTGACCCTCCTATCCAGGCTGTGTCTTGCGAAAAACTGCACAGCTATACTGTACTTCTATCTGGATAGTTCTAAGGAAGAGCTCAGGAAGAACCAGACTCCTCTTAAGGTACATGTGTTAAGAGAAACTGAAAGTGGACCTTGTCAGAAGCCATTCAGCAATCTCAGAAAAGCGATAAAGCACAACATGCCTCATCCCTGTGATACAGCAGATCTCTGTCTTTCTGGCAGTTTGTACTGCAGACAAAGCCAGAAAAATCCTGAACAAGTTAGGCATCATTTGGAGATGCCAAAGGCAGTTCATAGCCAAAACAGACTTCTGCAGAAAAATTAGCTGAAAGCTAGGTAGGAGACCCTTTCTCTGCATATAAACAGTGACTAATGTTACCACTAACCAATGAGCACCTACTATCGCTTACTTTCATATTTGCCAGTAAGTGTCATCCCAAATGCAAAGCTTGTTCCAACAAAGATTTCTCCTATGGAACAACAAAACTGATCACCAAAACAAAAGGGACTCTGGAAGATTATTTCTTCTGTTAAATACTATATTTACTAAAAGAAAAACTGATTTAACTTACCATTGAAAGGCTTTGCTAAATCAGTTTTCCTCTAATTATAGAAGTCCTAAAATTCATTTTAGGTCAACCATAAATTTTATGTTACTACCCTACCACTTTACAGGCTGTTATGATACAGACAAGATTTGCTATTTTTTAAACAAATGTAGCACTAGCAATTAATTCTATGATATTTTCAGCTTTTAATTTACATTAAAAGACAATAAATAAAGTTATTAAGAAACATTTTTTTAATGTAGACTTTTACTGGTACTATTTACTGTAATAATAATGAACATGATAGTCTCCACAACCCCAAAATTCTACTGCTAGGAATTAATCTTTCTCGCTAAGGTTTTGTATCTTAATTGTCTATAAGTAATATTGATATTTGGTACTTGGCTGTAATTAAGAACAGGGGAGCCATTCTTAGAATACTATTTCAATCCATTAGGCAAATTTTCTCACTATGATATGAAAATTTTCATCTACTTAATTAGCACACCTATTCCTTCCAAGCCTAAGTGCACCTAAGCTATGTTTCATGACGGCCCAAGGTAAAAAAAAAGAAACCACAACACATCAATTATGCCTCCGCTCAATTGTACAACTATTTTAAAATGTGTGAACAGTTAAGACAAAATTGAAAAATTACCATAATAGGCTTTGACACTTCCCTGCTTAAGCAAAAATTAATTCTAACTCCCTGTTTTTATGCAAAGCCTTTATAATTTCTCTAATCTCAAGTTCCCATGAGAGAGAACACAATACTTTCAAGTACAAGAGTGTGAGGCTTGGCATCTTCTCTTTTTAGTTACACAGTTTATTTGATCGAAGTCTAAACTGCTAAGCCTCCCTTTGTGCTTAATATAAGCCATCCTCAGTGGAAATACAAGTTAATTTAAGTAAAATGAAGTTTTTAGGAAGAATGCATTCTCTTGCACAGAAAGCTTCACTAAAGCAAAGCTTTTTTTACGTGGAGCATCTGTTTCCTGAATTGCTCTGGAACCTGTAATAAACTAAAAAGCAGCAAAATTTTTAAAAGGTGCTTTTACATGTGAAACATCATAAACATAAAACCAGTGTAATGGAGTAACTTATTTATCATTTTACGGTGTGTTTTCCAGTTTCATCTCACATCGTGCATGAAGACACTCTACCAATGTAATGAATTAGCGTGTTTTAAGTGCAAGACATTAAGCATCTTGTTTTATTGATGGTGACTATTATTAAAACCTACTGCTTATGTTACAACAGTAAATCAGCTATATAGCTGGTATACGCTTCCATACACTGCAAGGTGTGTGGATCACATACTAAATTCACAGAGTTATTTCATGCATTTCTTTGCCCTGAACCACAGCTGAAGTATCTGTACATCAGATACAGCAGCACATGGTGTATTATGATGCCTACAAACATATTAAGGTCACAAAAAGCTTGGGCGTATATTTAGTCTATTCCCATGTGAAGCAGAGGTATATTATTTGCATACCATTATGCACTGAAAAACCTATTCAGTTATCCCCACTGGAAACAACTCACCACAGTGACCTAAATAGTATTCACTTTTCCTATATTTGAAGGAACAGCAAATAAATTGGACCCAGTGCAGATAAATCCAAAAAGACTCAAAACATCTAAGAATCCAGGCTTATAAATGACAAATGCAAATGAATGCAGAGTAGGGTATCACAAAAAAGTCCCATGGAAGCAAAGAATGATGAAAAAAGTGAATTATATGCTTAATAGAGGACTACAAAGTTGAGGATGAAATGGCTGGAGAGATAATTTTAGCAAAAAAGATATGACATTAGCCAAGCTTATTATGATCACAAAGGAGAGCAAAGAGTCTCAAATCACAGAACTCACTTAAAAATAACCTCCTTACATTTGCAGTGACAGCAGCAGTTCTAATATCGGCTGTCCAAAACAAAGCAAGATCGCTATTGATACTTTTATCTATAGCACTGTGTAGCAATTCACGTGACATTAGCAACTGAGACCCGTGGGACACATACATATTGCTTCTTCAGTAACAGCTGTAATATTGTGCATACTTTCTGTAATCATGTATATCTACTAACATGCTGTAATTGTTCTCCTCATTTATATTCCCTCCATAATTACAATGTTTTGATTAAACATCTACCAGCCTCTACTCACTCCCTTAATTCTAGTTAACCTTCCTAATTTCAATATAGCCACAAAGAAGGGAGAACATAAATAAGGTATCTACATACTTTGTACAGAAAGTCAGAAGAGATTAACGTAATGGTCCTTTATGGCCTTAGTCTACAAATCAGAATCTCTCACTGTTAACCTTCTTTTGCTTTTTGCCAACATGCTATGTGAAGTTTACTTTAAGCTGTAAGCACTTTTGAACGTCTCTTTCTGTGAAGCTCAAACATAGCTACAGCACAACAGAAGCAACAACCACAGTTTTAAAATCACAGTTGTGACCAGGTTGCAAAGCCCAACAAAAGGGGATCATGGCGCAATCTGTCCAAAGCCAAAACAAAGAAAGATCAATAATGCGTATTGAAAAGTTTGTGCATACAGGATCTTCAAACACATGGCTGGTTCAGATGAAAAAAAGCACAGATCATTTTTATACATACAATAATTTTTAAAGGTCATGGTCATACAGTTACTACCAACCCTCCAAATGCAGGTATTTGAAGTTCAAATGAGTAAACCACAAAGATCTACAGCACTCCATAAAGCCTGACGTATGACAGTCCCTTCCTGAACCTCCTCCTTAATTTTACATCTCAGATAGTGCTTATTAAAAAGAAACACAGGAATTACCTCTTAAAGAAGCTGCAAATCCACCATGACACCTCTAACAATTATAGCTACTAATAAGCCAGGGTACCTTTTCACATATGCTTTAACAGAACATCTGACAATTCTATGTGCTGGTAGCTATGAAACTGATGTCTCGTAACACATTAAATGGATGATGCTACATTCACATATAACAACTCACATTACCACTGTTCTAAAAGGCAAACCGCGCACTCCCATGATAAGCAGAAAAGCCTTAAATTTACTTCAGTTTCAACAGAGTAACAATTATTTTCACTCTCATCTGCTCATGAGAAATATAAACAAAAATTTTCAGGGGATATACATACACTTTATGAATTTGGGCTGATACCTATTGTATCTGGCTTTGGAAATGCTGTCTTCACATCCCTAGCCAGGCTTTTTTAAGCAGTAGTTTTCAGCTCACTGTTGCTTAATGAGCACAGGAATCTAACAGGGAGAGTGTGGCCACTGGAGGGGCAGGCCCTAGTTAAACTACTCCGAGCTGCCTGTCAAACTGATATCCCATCCTGTGCCAAAGACAGCTGTAGATACAATGCCGATTTTTAAATGTGAGGGTTTTCATGGGTCAGCGAAAGAGAATGGAGACATGACCTCAGAAATCTGAACAGTTCAGTGCAGTACTTCTTTGTCCAAACTGTAGGAAAAAGCGTAGCTGAAAATGGTCATTTTGAAAACACTGCATCAGTTGCATTTGCTTCTGCTACAACCTCTCCCTGAAGAGGTGACTGTTTTTGAGGAAGAACATGGTCTAGGGGTTACCACCACCTTGCTGGATGCCACTTGTGTGAGGAAGTGATAAATTCACATTCCAAGAAACGACAGCAGAGACTGGACCCTACTGATGCCCAGACAAGCTGATAATGTACATGCACATCAAACAGAACAGTTTGATAACTGCTTAACTAACTGTTCTTAACCAAGTTGTGTAATAGGAAAAAAGAGAAAAATCTTTTATTGTTTTTAATATATACTTTGGTTTAATCTTTAAAAATGCAAGTAAGGAGGCAAAGTTTTAATGCATAAGCAGGGAAGAAAGGATGGACCATGCATGCAACATTTCTGCCAAGAAAAAGCTACTATTCTCCAATGTTTCTGGACAGCTGGCTTACAGAAAATGCTCAGTGTGGTATTTCTGGTAGGAAATGGTTAGAAACAAGAACCCTACAACTGACTGTTCAGGTTCCTCATGGAAGAAACCTTTCAGTGCATTTCTTTATTCATTGCGTTGTATTCAGCTATAATTGGAAGAATTTAATACTACGTTCAGTTCCCCTGTAATGCTTGGTCAGCAACAAAAAACACTTATGCTTCTTTTCTGTCTCTGCCAAGCAGTGTTGTGTGCAGACAAAAGAAGAGTTTGCCGGGTATGAATATTTTGGTAGTCTACCCTTACAGAAATTAAGTTCCTCATAATTACTGCTAAATTATTAAGATTTTGGAGGAAGCATCTGAAAGAAAACTAATTCCAAGATACGTATCTTTATTGTGTCTTGAAGTCTAATCTAATATTTGAATTTAGCAAAGAGATAAAGAAGCAGAACTTTCCCTGTGCTTGAGAAGCAGTAAAATAATGATCCCAGGTAGAAAGTGATCACCCACAACAGTCATTTAATAGGAAGATGGAAGAAAAGAGACTGCTTTACTAGGCCTCTGCTTCCAGAGGGTTTCCCTCATGCTCAGATGAAAAACATAACAAAACAAAAGCAGCTGTGCCTTGTCTGTAAAAACAAATCATCAGTAATTTATGCTAACTCCACATCATTGTATTCTGTGATTGGAAAGAACTGATGAGAAAAACAGCAGCAAATAAAAAAAACCTGCTGTTTAAATCTTTTACAAAAATGCTACACTCAGAAATACGCTCTATTTCAGGAATGTTAAGACTTTGCTCATGAGGCTTCATTAGGCTAACGTGCTACTTAATTTCTGAATAAGAGAGAAACAACCTTTTGTTTGTCTGCACTACCAGCTTACATATGAAGGTCCTGAATAGCATCACTGACTGGCGTAGCTCCTTGAATGCCTGAAAATATAGCTGAGAAAGGGCAGCTATGAGGCAATGGGCAAGGCACCAGTGCAATGTCTAAATTTTAAAGTTATGCTTTCAAGACTGTATGAGCATGTGATGGGTTAATTTTCATATTGAGCATCTCACAGAGATTGTAAGCCGTGTAAAAATACTTTAATATTTGTGAAAATATTTAAGTCTGAGACCAAAATTGTCATGCTACAGATAATCAAAAATACTTCAGAAAATCTATACAACAGTTTGTTCTATTTTCTTAATACTGTTTCAACAATTTCTGCCAAATGCTGCTTAAGAAAACCTCTCTCAATTAAATCAGCGTGAAAATGGGATACTATCAACAAATGCAATGAACTAACACCCTTCTACTATGCGAGAACAAGGTCTTGAGAATGAATAAAAACTGATCTTCAAAGCAAAAGGATTTTATTGGGGTAGGGGCAAACTCAACACAGAAGCACAGAAATTATAGAAACAAAGACCTTGAAAGACTTAATACAGAACTACAACTTTACAGTCATCTTTAATGGCCATCAGCCTGGGCATTTATAATTCTGGAGATCCCCCTCCCACCTGCTTTCTTAAATCTCTTATTTAATTTCCCTTATTGTGGTCTGCACTCAACACCCTCAAAGCGGAGTGGATGTGGCAACTCCCTAATGTCTCTGAGCCTAAACTCTGCAAAGCTAATGGTGCTCACACTAGTTGCTCAACTAGCTTCTGGAAGAGAGAGACACATTCGTTCAGCAGGGTTAGACATCATTTCCCAGTAATCTCCTGAGATTACAGAAGGCATTTTCCAATGAGGCTTCTACAGACAGGCTACAGAAATGCACTGGTTAAAAACCTCTACAAATCCAACAAGCTTAAGACCTACCTCCAAAAGGAAACTCAATCTAATTTAATTAGAAATTACATCCAACACTCCCCCATGTATTCCCCTATGTAAGAAAATACTTAGGAACTCTCAATTTTTAAGTAACTGTGCAACTGCAAGCCATGCCAAATTTAAGTAAATTCCGCAATTGCTACCACAAACTGGAAGTCCATTTACTGAAATACCATCCTGTTTTAACAGTGTGTAACTTTATCTGCTTAATATTTTACAATAGACTCAAGCATGCAAGTTGATCATGATCTCAATTTGCTGTTTCATTTTGTTTTCAATTATAACAACATCAGGAGATCTGGCATTTATCCACTGAAATGTGCCTTTCATCAATAAAACATTCTTCAATCAGTAAGACACCTGTAACAATTTAAGTCCTTTCAATATCCTAAACCCCAGTTAGGCAAAATATGTTAACACATAGTGACATTCAGAGCACGAGCACTGGCACTGAAGTTAGGTACTTCTATTAAAATACCCTGCTGAACTGGAGGGCCAGAAATGAATATCCTTTATGATAAATGAAAACAATCTTTTCCCCATTCTTTCAACTAAAGACAAGACCAGGATTAATCTCTCCATCCTCCTCCCTTTTTGGGAGGGTGGTGTGTTTTTTGAAACAGAAAACAGAAGTACGTTTCTGTTCACTAGTATAACAGCTTTCAAAATACCAGAGATGAAGTACTGAAAAGAATGTTAGAAATCATGTGTAAAAACCCAAGGAAAATATGTAGACTTTTAATAGTGTTCAGGAGAATATATTTACAGTGAAATTTTGGATAGAATTAGCAGCCACACTGGCTAACAAATACAATTAAAATGTACTTTGGCATTATACTGATTCAGGATGCCTGTCTACCAATGTGAAATTTTAATGTATATTTGTTCTTACTTCTGCCTAGAGATAAACAAAACACAGGTTAACATGACAGAAATCTTAACCTGATACACAGCCAACAACAAGGCCCATACTTAAACACAGTGATTATTTATTTGGACAGAGCATCATAATTCCACAAATAGTATTCACTGCTTTTACTCATGTTATTTTTTATTTCTTCTATTTTCTTTTTTTTTAAAGTAAAAAATATTTGTTTTCATAAACTTAACATGGGCCTTGCACTCACCAACACATCCCAATTGTCACAGGTCCCTCAGAAACAACACATTATAACATACGTTGCACTAATTCACCAGGACACCAGTGCAAAGTATACTTAAGTGGATTACAGCTCCTAGAGGCTTGAAAAGGGCATGTACACCGTTCAAACCCAGGGCATGATGTCTGACTTCTTGACATGACAGCTAAACAATGAACATTTTATTCTACTTCTCTGCATCGGGGTTGGTTGCAGTTCTTTTCGGTCTGTTCTGCTACTCTGAGCAGACCACAGATCTGTACTGCCAGTAAATCTGTTACAGTAAACAGGTAAGAGTACGTAAAAAACAGGCTTTTGCCTTTCCACAGTGCAATATTCTATTGCAGTGTAACACAGTAGCCAAATGAACCCTCTGTGGTTATTACCCACCTAATGTAGTAAAAATATTACTATGACATTTCGTCTGGTCAGCCATCTTAAAGGTTAATTCTGTTTCCTATTTGAGATTTTCCTCTAGGTGAGCCAATACGTGCACTTTCTATTTACTGATTCCAAACAACCCTCAAACTGTTTCATTGCTCACTCTCACTGTTAAGAACATATTGACTGGCTGCCTGCTCTGCTGTTTAATTCATTTATGCTGAGAGTCAGGCATGAAGACAGAATTTTAAATGTGACATTTGCAGGCTCTTGGGTCATTTGAAGCTCTGACAACACCAGGGAGTTCCTGACATACAAACTGGTCCTGATTTCCAATCTTCCATGTTCTGAACACATCAGAGATTCTTCCCAGTGGTGCAGATTTCAGCCAGAAGTTTTTTAATCCCTTGTGTTTACATCTCACAGAAAAGACTTGTACACTTTAAAGTTTTAAAATAAAGCTTATGTTTCCTTTAAGGCAGAACCAGCACCGCCTGCAGTGTGCAATTCAAATGCTTAAAAACATCTACGACAAAGGCATTCAGAAAGCCCTACAATAATAATTAATACTTACAGGATATTGTAAGCAACTTCGACATTTGGTGGACTTTTATTTGTCCCTGTTGATCTTTAAGCATTCAAAACCAGCTCTGTCTGAAACTACAGCTTTATTGAACATGGTCTATCTGCCTTATTGCTACCGTGACCAACACCAAGTCACAGTTTTCAGGTTGGAAGTTTTCTTTATCTCAAGGCAGTGAGAAGGGACTGCACCATTTTGTCTCCCATGATGAACTTTCATTATCTTCCCCAACTAACAAGTCAATTTTTCAGAGTACACCTGATTACTTGAAAGGTATCACACTGTCAAAAATACCATTAAGAAAATGGTAATCTGACCTTTTTTTTTTTTTTTGCTGTTGCTGGCTTTTTGGGGTTTTGTTGGGGTTTTTCTGACTGCAACAGAGTACACCTTTTTGTTTCCTTTAAAGCATCACCTAGAGAAGAGTTGCTAAATCTCAACACACTTGTTCTAAAGTGTATTGCAAATTTCACGTATGTCATTTTGCCATGAGTGTTTCTACAAAATAGGCAGAGCCCATTGTGGCTAATAGCAAAAAATGAAAAGACCTGTGAATGCAGACTGGGCTTCTAACCTAACAGCAAGATGGATTGAGAATCACACCTTGAACTTTGAGAAAAAGGCAAGAACAGAGAATAGAATCTTTCGTACAGAAAAGATTTCCTTCTCCTCCTTGCCATAAATTGAGACAAAAAAGATAAGCTATAATAAAAACTGTAGCCTTCTATTCAGTCTCAGCTCAGATGTCCACATCACCCCTCATTTGTTTACCTAATGATCTTTAAGGTCCTTTCCAGCCCTAACTATTCTATGTTTTTAAATAAAGTTAGAATAATGTTTTAAAACAGTTAGAAGGCACAATCTAGGCAAAATCACAGTCTCCAGGATTTTTTTTTTTTTTTTTTTTTTTGCAAAAAAAAACCAAAAAACCCTGTGGAAAGCAGAAAGGATGACACTGATATAGTCAAAAATAGTGCTAATTCGGAACTGTATTAGGAGGGAGACTGTTTTCCGTACTCAACTTGTCATGACAATTATTCCACAATAATGACTCTATACTTTGGTGCTTTTTCAGGAATAGGAATATGATTTAGGTCAAGATGCAAATTCAGAGAAATTAATGGATTTTTTTTCCTATCAGTAGACAGCAATTTTAACAGCAACTTCTGAAGTGTTAACTATGTCATACAGCAAACATCTTTTCATTGCCATGTTCAGAATAAGACTTTTACAATCTAACAGTTGTCAACTGAGCAACAGTATGTTGTTTTTACATACTTACAGCATGAGGACATTGATTCTGTGTGACCTAGAAAAGCAGCTTAAGTATTACAGATGTTATTTATTCTCAAAAAAAATTGAAAAGAGAAAGACATACCTGGTGTATTATCTGAGCTACAGGAAGCTGTTCAGCATATTTTAGTGGTTCTGTTGCCAACTCATCCTTTGGAAGCCTGGGCAGAAATGGAAGTTAACATTGAAGTTAGTACACTATTTAGCAAGTTAAATTACTGAAATTTAAGAGTTTCAGGTACATTACTGTTAAAAATATAGTACCTGGGATAACATTTTGCTTAAGATAAAGTGTATTTTAAGACCTTAATTTCTTACAAAGTTAAGTGAAAGAAAAAATTTTTAGTAAATAGAAACATGTGTAACTGTGTGGAGTTTTTCCTGACTGACGCACATTAACCACAGATTTACCAGCAGAAACCTAAGAAAACTTATACATTTAGTTTTAGGTGAACAAAGTGCTGGTGAAAACTGCATTGAAACCCCACACTAAAACACCTTAAGTATTTACAGAGCAGATTCAGCACTGTTAACAATACAAGCTCCTTCACTCAATCATGCCAACATAATTCAAATATGACCAACTCAAAAAGTAAGAGGCATTCTTCACCATTTCCCATGTTTGCTGCAAGTACGCATCAGCATTCAACTGTAATAGAAGTTCAACATCACAAACATCTGTGCATTTGCCAGCACAGTAGTATGTACTACCGGTTTCAAAAAAGCCAAAGAACCAGCATGAACAAGAAGAGTAGAATACTTCACAAAGAAAAAGCATCATACCCCTTTAAACTCCATATAAACTGTAGTTGCAACTAAAAATTCAGAATCCATAAGCAGACTCTTAGAAGAATATTTAAATGGTAGTAAATTAATATGAAATTATGTTTTAAACCCTTCAAGCATACCACTTTCATCTACTGAAACTGCACAGCATGTGCTACATTTTCTAAGTATCATTCAAGGTTTTCATCAGCCATTCCTCAATGTTTCAGAAGAGTTCTGAATATAGGAATCTAAGTAATATGACAGGACATGAAGGACACAAAAAAGATTCCTATGAAAACAAGGCCTTTCTCTAAAGCTGAAGAATTTCTTTCAGACAAAAACTGTGGCCAAGACATTATTTCCCAGGTTCAAATTACTACCTCATACCCATTCTAGTCTAAAAATGATACACATTTGCTGGGTTAATTTACCTGCAGGTTAGCTGCCAGGTAAGAGAATCTACAGGCTTAGTCAACACTGGGAGTCAACAGGCTGTGGTAAAAGAAAGGACAATAAATGCACATCTTCCATTTGTGAATTTCTGTCGTGGTTTGCAATGCTGTTAAGCTCCAAATAAAAGCCTAAATACCCAGAAATTTGCAATGAACAGAGTATGAAAGTCTTACTGTATAAGAAATTTAAAAGTGGAGAAAGAAATACGGCAATAATTCAAAGATCATAGCGACAGCCCATCTAGAACCACTTAATGTGCTTAAGAAAAATTAAAAAAGCAAGATCTGAACTACTGAAGCTGGTTTAGTGAAAGGGATTTTGGACTATTATAGCAATGATGAATTTGTACTTCCAGCATGAAATACACTGCTGAAGCCAGGACACCAACACAACCGTCAGAACTTAGCACAAGCTCAGCAACTCCATTGCAGTGCACATAAGGAACCTTTCCACTCGATTCCTTTCTACTTTCTGCCATTTGCGGAGTACTGACTAGCAAACATACCACAGTCAGTGTGAATTTGAGATGACTTCTGTTCTACTGGGAACCTGACAGCTGACACAAGAACTTGATTTATGGATACCAGCTACATAAACCCGTTTCTTAGTCATAGTTGTACATATATAACCGCTGTACACAGAACAACATATTCATCAATTATCTTCAACACTTATCTCTTACAGTCTTTACAGACTGGAAAGACTGGAAAACCTGCAGATCTGTAAAGATTGCAAATCTGGAAAAAAGAAACCAGTATCTCAAATCCCAAAATTAAATACTTGAAGCTGCAAGTAACAGCTACAATTACTGTAAACTGAATGTTAGCAGGGAGGAAAAAAAAAAATAAAAGGCTTGTCTGTTCTATCAAGGACTTTGTACATTTGGCAATGTTTTCTGTCTAGACAGAGTCAGCATTCCCTTGCATATTCAAACACCCTCCTTGCCAAATGCAGGAAAAAGACCTTTCTTCAAATGTCAAAGGATTAAAAAAAAAAAAATAGAGAAAATTACCAAGATAATTTTGAGCCTTAGGAAGCTTTACTAGAAAAATAGAGAGGGGAAAATAATATAAACATGTATTTTTAAGTAATTAGATTTAAATTGAAATTAGGCTGATAGAAGCCTTTCAACATCAAGAAAGACTTTTTTATTTTTCTGATTTACTTTCTGAAAAAACAAATCAAGTCAATTGAACTACACTATATTTTATATATACATTGTAAAATATAGATTACACAGGTGCACATTATAATATATACACATACACGTGTCTACATATATATACCCCCACAATAACATACATAAACACATGCACACAGGTAGTTTGGAAGAAAAGTTCTCATCTATTCTCTCAAAATCTTTGTTTAAATGCCATGAAGTTCTTGTATATGTACTCAGTGACGTACCAGCTGTCAAGTATACAAAACAGAGTTTTGATTCTTCTCCCCTGCAGATAAGCCTCCTCAAGTGGATGAGCATATACCTCAGCCTTCTATATGAAACTGCATAAATTAAAGCATGGGAGCTCAAAGCTCTTGATAAAAAAAGCTTATCAAATTTTACCCAACTATATTCTCTACCTGGAGCAAGTCATTACCTTGAGCTAGCAGCTTTGATAAAGCAATGTATCAATAATCTTTCCAATTTTCCTATCAAATGATGATACCTGTAACACAAATTGAGAGGTACCTTCCAGTCCTCAGTTTTCAAGTACTTATTATAGTCCATTTGGAAAATGCTTTGAAGTGCTTCAAAACGTCCAGCATGCTAAATTCTATCTGTGTAACCACGTCAGTTAGTCATAGCACTCTCAGTACTCATTTTAGCAGATACAAGCAGTATAAACTCCTCTGAAGAGAATTATTATTATGAGGCTCCATAGATCCCATTTTCATTTCTCAGAGCAAACCGGTTTACTGGTCTAAATATTTGTGTAACAGGTATAAGGCAACTTCCTCTACATGTCTTTTTGCTTCTTTTATTTTGCCCATAAAACCTGTTGTACAGTCATTCCTTCTAATAAAGGTGAAAACTGGACAACGCAACAAGAAATTGCTATCCTATAAGCAGCACAGAGGATAAAACGCTGCATATGAAAAGAAGCAACATCAATCCTGAAAGCTCTAAACCAGGAGTAAAGTCAAGATTTGTCTGTTCCAAGGAAAGGCCAGAAACAGCTTCTGGAGCCTTAAATGCCCTGCAAGTGGGCACAGAGGTTATATTTTGAATAGTCTTTTCAATAAGAACAGAGACAGCTTACTGCCAGTAAGATAAGCAACATGACATAGCTCACAACTACATGGCTGAATTCTCTGCCCCAAAGTGAGGGCTGCATCCAAAACTGGGTACTCACAGCATATGTTATGCTCACATCTTATGCACAAACACTGTCCAGGAAAGCGCTGGCTGGCATGAGCCAAAATAGTGTCAGGGACCATGATAACAATTAAACATCATTTAATCAGTCTGACTATCTAATTTACAAGCACAGAAGCAGCCTCATATTCTGTCTAGATTGGTTAGCTTGGTCAGTTTTGCAAGTGGATCAAAGAAAAGCCACAAAGGCTTTTGTCCACCAAGGACAAATAAACTTGCCAAAAAAACAATACTTCATTTTACATGAGCCCTAAGCTCGTACCCCACTAACACTGGGCCGCCATGAATGGCAGGATTACCTGCAAAAGGCAATCCTCTTCTAGAAAGCATAAGGGACACTGAAGGCCACGACAAGAGAGGAGGAAAAGGTCAACACAGAAGAGGATGTTCTACTTCTTCCTCTCTTGCAGGGTGGAGTAAGAGAACAGGTCAGGAGAAAGATCATCTCCATTACAATCATCCTGACCTTGCCTCTTCCTTTCATACAAGAACGCAAGTAAATTGGTTACTACTCTCCTCCCACAGATCATCTCCAGATGCCTGGGGTGTATTCTGTTCTGCTCAAATCCAGCTATGTACAGAAAAAAAGCCCACAAATATAAAACAAACAAAAAAATCTCAGTTGATGAAATTTGTGCTCAAATCACCTGAGCAATTTGAGATTATAATTTCACAAAATTAGTTGGCCTCACTGTTTAGTTCTTTGATATTTGACACTTGAACCTTTATAAAATTAAGGGCTAATTTGTTGTAATACACATTTCTTCATATGTTTAATTCCTTTCAAAACAATTCTAGTACAAAAACGAAAGTAATTTTTCATGAATTAGTTTGCCAGTCCTTTCTGTCTCAATTGAGCATGACAGCAGAGTGCTGTCAACAGTGCCAAAGCAAGCTAACACAGCAGAGTATCAGCATATACAGCATCACGCCTGACAGCTGGTAACGCAAAGCATAAGGAGATCCTGATTTTCAGGGAGAAGACTAGAAAGAAATATAAAATCGGAAGAGAAGTGGGAAGCACTAAGAGATAGCAAAAGAGGAGGATCTTGAAAATTCAATTTAAAAGTTATTTTTACACTGCCACTGTGACTGCTCTTAGATGAAGGAAAGTAAGCATGAAGCAAACTGCGGAAAGTGAATCTAAATCCAGTAAAATGTGTCAAGACACTTAGTGAAAAAAAACTTATTTGTTATTTATATTTGCATGCTTGCTCTTATGGGAAAAATCCTGAGCACATCAACATGTGCTAAAGTAAAATAAATCCCTAGCATCAAGAGGTGGCATATTTTGCCACAAGTGCTAAAGCAGCCTACGGTCTGCTACACAGAATAGCTGCAGTGGCTTTAGGGCAGAGATATATTTTACCTCATGCAAGTATTACAAAAATAGAGGAAAAAAGAGCAACATGTGATCACTAACTGGTTTGCTCAAGGCAGAAATGGGCTGTTAAGACACTTTGAGAGAGAAAAGTCTAGGTGGGCAAGCCGTAAAATCTGGCTCTCTGGATAAATACGCACATTTACTAATTATATAAGGCAACAGGACTAAGGCCGGTATTTCTTCCTTCCTATACAATCTCTACATTTGACGGTTTGGACAGTTCACACATTCTTTCATGCCTATGACCCATGCACAGGTAACACTGCACCTCTTTGAAGCTGTTGTTCCTTCATGATAAGTCCTAATGTAAGTCCTAATCACCTCTCTTGGAAACTACATGTAAGCACTGAAATCAAAGTAAAGAGTGTGGATAGGGTAAAGAAGCAGATGTGAGAGACAAAAACGCATTACGGAAAAAGATGTTTGAGGATTGCCTTCTTTATTTGCTGTAGATGTACACAACTCATACTGCTCCTAAAGCACAGCCTGGTTTGTTTAACACATACCATCTGAATAGTATGAACGAAACACTGAAATGGATTGTCCCACTTCTAGAAGCGGCTTGAAAGCAGAAGCACTGCAATGGATTGGACAATCAGTATGTGACCAAAGGATGCAAGTAACACTGCACTGGCCTAAATCAGACACCCCAGACAGAAAGATTTAAATTATTAACCAACATCTGTATATAGTGTTGATAGCTTTATTGACTATAAATACAAGAACACACACGCATCTGGCAATAAAAACAAAACAAAATACCAGAGCTCTATACACCACATCACAAAAAGTTATTAGGTTTCCTATTAAAGAGCGGCTGAAATGAGCTATGTCGGGTTTGAGTGAATAGTTTTTAAAATTGGCCATTGAAAAATTTATCTACCATATCCATACTATAGAAGATTAAGAATTAGACCTTGGATTAATGCCAGGTACTTCATCTATCTGCTAAATCCTGACTTTACACATGTACACGTATTAAAGAATAGTGTATGTTTAAACAACAGAAGCATTAATACATGGAAAATGCCACTACTTGAAAATGAGATCATGGTTAACTTTGCTCTTCCCCAGAAAGTGTGCTAATCAATCATTTTTTATTATCTTTTTAAGGGAATGCAAGATTTGCTTAGAAGCTTGTTTACCACATGGATTCTCACAAAGAGGAAACACGAACACTCAAGAGCATAATCATTCTGGGAAATTCCTCACAACATCTCCTTCATGGCATCACTTTCTTCAGTTAAGGGGTCAAACCAAGTCTTTTGGTTACTTAAGAAAGCATTCAGTGTATGCTTTGTTACCGCAACCTTTGCTCAGGTGACTGTGGGTGTTCCCATCTAAAAACCTGATATACCTAATAATGCAACCAACCTTATTCACTATCATAGTACTGAGTTTTGGTAGGCTGGACAGCTGGCAGCTTACCTTGGGAGACCTTGAAGGACGCTAACAGAATGCTAATGTGCATCTTTTGCAGTTCAGTGCTGTGGAGTCTGAAAGTCATGACTTCGAATAGGTAAAAGATTACTCAAAGACAAGGAGAAGAGAAGCTATGTCTACACTGCAAATATGCATGATTTCATATGTACAGCCAAGCACACTAAGATTCTCTGGTCTGCCAATGCTGTGACTTCCACTTCATGATGGTTGCAGAACCTAATGCAGCAAGTGGTGCACTGTGAAAGATAGCTTGAAAAGAAGACTGCACAAAAATGAACAACATAATAAGGAGGTAAAGTAAAAAATAAAAATTTAAGGCAAAAAATAAAAACTAAATCAATGTTAGACACAATCAGATTTATGATTATCTGAAAAAGCAAGCTACTGACTTACACTGAAAAGAAAAAATATTTTATTCCTGTCTGCTGGCCTTTACAGAGAGATATTGCTGCAGAATAAAGCAGAAAAGTATCTTATGATTTAGAAAATACCTTCTGTAATCTGCTCACTTCTTTTCAAACAAGTGTGACAGATTTTGAACCAAATGAGTTGTACAGACTTATTCCTGGAGTTTAAAAAAAAATACCTTCAGTCTCTTAATGCACAGTGATTTCTGCTGGACGTGATCACAAACAGGCCTGCTGGTGTTCCCAGAATCTGCCAGACACATTGAGTTATAATCTGTTGTTCATAAACTGGATAAAACTAGAGGGTAACAAATGTTTCCTCTGCCTTTCTGTGATCCACACGTAATTTCTTATCTAAAGAATTTTGTGTGATTAACCTTTGTCAAGCCACATATTTTTAACCATCCCAAGATCCTAAAAGGAGGTGATAGAAATTTTAACACAAGGTGACCAATATTGTGTCTTTGCTCTTCTCTAGCAACGACTTTTGTCAAAATATGTGTAGTTGCTGAAGGGACTCTCTGTTCTTCCTGCTTCTATTTTTATACTTAGGCAAGACAGAGGAAAGGAATTAAGAACACTAGCTTAAGTAAGCAGAACTGACTTTGTTACTACTGGAAAACACATGACCTATAGGGCTTCATTTTGTTATCTCAAATATTCCACATTTTAGGTAAATTAGAAAAATCTCTTTTGAACTAATTTAAACTTCAACATGATGATGCTGCTGAAGCACAAAATGCTAATCAAAAAATGAAGATAAAAAGACTAGCTAACACTCCTCTATCACTGAAAATCACAATTTAAGTCCACAGCTAAAAGTAGGTACTCATTACTCAATGTTAATTTATTCCCATAGGTTTGGGGCAAAAAAAAAACCAACAAAACCACAAGTGTCTCCATCAAAATTCCCAAACTCGGGGCATGTTCAGCATGTGACAAGGCCAGCAACACCAGAGAAGCCTCTACTAATGGTCCAAACCAGTCAGAAAAAAACATTGCCACTTAGACTGAACTAGCAAATGTTCAATCTAGTTTGAAGTGGCTATGTGCTCTATCTAGTAACTGTGGCTGCAAATTTCCTCCTGGGACCCTATTCTTCCTAATTGCATGGGAAATGTTTAAAAGAGTGGTTAAAAAACCCACAGGTTATTATTGCTTTATGACTAGTAGCTTGGAAACCTGTGATTGCATTTCACAGAAAGACCAAACCCTCCCCTGCCATCACATCACACATGCAGTTTAAACAGTACTACCAGTACCTGTTAGAATTATATTTTTAGATGGATAAAGCAAGCTTGTTCGTTTTTCATAACTGAAAGCTTATCAGCAGTGCCTAATCTTTATGCAGACCAATTCAACACCACCCGCCAGTGCACAAAAAGCCAGAGAAAACAGCAGGAAGATGTTTTTAAAACAAAGAATTAACATGGAAATGTGCCAGGATAACACCTTTATTCAGCGGCCACGCACAGTCTTTACAGCAAAGTTCATTGTTTGTTTAATACCACCGTTCCTTCCTGCATATGTTCAAATTAAACAATGTACTTGCGTTTGTTTATATTGTTACACTTTTCAACAAGCACCTTCCAAAACCCTGGAATACACACATTTTAAGTTCCAATATTTCTACACCTACTCGATATATTTCTATTTTTTCAGTTCATGAGTCACGTAATGTACCATCCAGCTATAATTTCTCATGAGACTGTATAGTTCAGTGTAAGAATCTGTCTAAGTAGCAGTGACAATGCCTGTTCTCTACCCAACACTGTCTTCAGACCTTCTATCTTACCTCCCCATTTCAAGCTTCCTACTTCACTTTTTTGCCCCTTACTCCAATTAATCAATGTAGCTAACTACACAGAATTAAAGAAGTGCTGTTTCTAAAGGGCTTTCAGAGATCATCCAGTTCAACCTCCCAACACTAGATCAGGTCAGCAATGGCTTTGTCTAGCTGACTCCTCAAAACCTCCAAAATCTCCCTGCACAACATGCTTTAATGCTACTTCACCTTCTTTGCAAAACCACTTCTAATGTACAACCTGAACCTCCCAAGCCACAACCTATAGCCAATGCCTTTGTCACCAAAAGAAAAGTTTACCTTAAACATCTCCATGACAAACAGTTGCAACCTATATTTCCTCTCTTTTCAAGGCTAACCAAGCCCAGATCTCTCAACCACCTCTCACAGGTTGTGTGCCTAGGCTCTGACCATCTTAGAAACCCCTTTCTCCTATCTCAGCATCTTTCTTGAAGGGGAAGGCCAAAGCTAGGCTCTGTATTTCAGGTGGGGCTTCACCAGCATCAAAGAGAAATAATAGCAATATTGCTCAATCTGCTAATCATATTCCTCCTCATGTAGCTACGGAGGCAGCTTGTCTTATTGATGATGATAGCACTCTGCTGATTCATATTCAACCTGGTGTCCACCACCGCCTCCACATCCTCTACAGCGAGGCTGCTAATCAGCCTGTCAGCTTCCAGCCCCTGCTGAAATGAAGTATTGAGAAAACACACTAACTGAACTTCTTTCTGCGAGTTTATAAAAGACCATATATTGGCATCAATAATAGACCCAGCTTTTCTGGAAAGAAACATGCTATACCCTCAGCACTCAGAAAATTAATCATAAAAATTACAGTTCTGGGCTTTTGCAAAATGGTTTACTGTGCACTCAAGTCTCCCCTGAACACTTGATGTTGCATTTTATCTTTTTGAATACAACATGATCAGTAGCACATTTCCATAAATCTGACAACTAAGACACACCAAGAACTGCAAAACACTACACCACAAAACTTAACCAACTGCTTTCCCTTCTTTCACCAGTACTGTTCCTCTCTGTAGCCAAGCATAAGAGTCTTAAGACCAACCACAGCAGACAGAATGGGTAGCATTCCAGTCAGCTAACAGTAAATGCTTTAGATCTCCTGTCAGTACACGTATCTAGGTAACATTATATTGCTAAGCGTGTTAGGAAGACATTTCTTCACAGAAATCTGCACAAAATGTATGCAGCTCTTGAGGTTTTTATCAGTCTTATCCTCTGGACAATGATTTTCTGTTATTTATGGATGACTTGTGCACTTTCTTGTCTGTATTCTGGCTTTGTTTGTTCTTGTTAATGGCAGATGAAACCTCAAGTTCAAACACAAACACTTAGCCAGATTATATTCTCTGAGGCCAAGGTACTGCAGTTTACCGAGTTTGCTGATGTTGAACAATGAAACTCTTTAATGTTTGACCCTGTAAAACAATCATCCTTTTTCTTCATATTGGTATTTTATAGCCTGCCTTTTTGTCCTCACTTATTTTATAGTATTAGGACCAGAAAGGACTCATCTCCTGTCCACCACAGACCACTGCATGCCCTGTGTTAAATTCAGGGACTTTACAAACATCACAGCCTTTAAGCCTGAGTGATTTTAGTGATCAGCTCCCAGGAAAAAAAGCACTGGCAACAAGTCATACTTTGCCTGGGTCAAGTATATGGCATACCACTTGCCAAGCTTCCAACAGGCATACAATCGGGAATTCTCCTGCCTATCCATGCAAGCCACTAGGTCTGAGGTCTGTGGGACAGAGAGGGGCACACTATCTCTCTTCCACCTAATTCTATGCCACCTAATTCTTTAATATCTAACAGCTATACCTGTACAAGACATGTGTGGATTTGCAAGTTATTCCTGGTTCCTAAAACAAAAAGTTGGCTGGACAAGCCAGATTTCTAACATTCCAAGGTGATTTCGCATCCAAATACTTGACACAAAATCTGGCATCTCAGACACTTGCCAAGTCCAGATTTACGATTATTTCACTCCCTTCTTGCTGGGAAGGGACAGATGCGGTAGCTCAGAGCATGCCACTAGCTATCGACTCCCTTTCTCTCTGCAATCTCCAAGGGACAAGGCTGAAGCAGGAACAGAATCAACTCTGAGGGCTATGGGCACGTCCCTCTCCATCTTTCCTTCTCAGTTACCTTAAATTCTCTGCAGTATTTTATTTGTCTTACTGCAAGGGTGAAGAGGTAAAACCATTTAACATGGAAAAGGTTTTTCATAGAAGTTTCAGGTTATTTCCTTATCTATGTTGATACAAATTCTACATCATTTTAATTATCAACATGGTAAATGCTAAGCAATGTTTAAGCAATCAAAGATCTTTTTCATAATATAATAAAGCAAAAGCTACTTCTATGAAATGTTAAGTGTCTGAAAAATTAAGTGCATTTTTTAAGAACACCTATATGGGTTGGACCTTACCCACAGTAAAAATAATTTATGAAATTAGTAGAATTATTCTGCTCACAAAGTTGCCTAACAAAGACTAATATCAAATATTTTTGAAAATAGGACTTCGATTTTTAAAATTCAACCTTCAGTATTCAGTCAGAACATGCCCAAACTTAACCTGACCATGACATTCTAGGACTGTCTTATGGCAGTAGAATATACACATTAAATGGATTGATCTGGATTTACTTTCAAAAACAACACACAAAAAATATCGACTGCTTTGTCACAGGATTATTCATGGATTTGTTTTGTTTGTTTTGCTTGGAGTTCTTTTTTGTTTTTTTAACAAATGTAAAGGTTTACATAAAAATTATTTGCAATTTTAACTAAGATTGAAGCCCTAGTATTAGTAACCTAATCTCAGTCTTTATCTCATTCCAGCGGTAGGTTCTTCCATTATTTAAAAGCAATTTCTTGCAAATGCTTCCAATCTACAGAACATTTTAACAGTCAATCTGAATGTTAAGTATACATTCTCAGTAGATACTACCAGAAAGAGACTGTATAAAGCAGAAAACATCACAATGCCAATCTGTCACTCAGCTTTTAGAACTTCAGCCTCTCAATACACCTCACACAAAAGAGCAAAATCCCCAGTGATGCTAAGGTCCTTCACAACCCTATATATAAAAATGTATGTGTGTGTGTATACACATATACATAAAACACAGCTATGAAACTACGGCAAGAATTAAGTTTCTCGGTTCATTTAGTACAGATAATGAGGCCAGATTTCTCTTTTGCTACCTGCATATGGAATAACTAACAGTTATAGAAACAATGGAAGAATTCCAACTGTACTGTAACATGCTCAAGAAAATGATTCAAAGTGAGGGAAACAGAAAAAATATGTAATAGCCAAAAGACAACTTCTTTCTACACAATTTTGCATGGCACATATTATCAAATACATGAAGTCTGGTGAAGAGTTTACATTCAGTCCTGCACCTTTTAACTTCATATTTTAAATGTTTTGTGGAAAACAAACTTAATTTCAAAATCATAGTATCATAGAATAGTTCGGGCTGGAAAGGACCTTAAGATCATCTAGTTCCAACCCCCCTGCCATGGGAAGGGACACCTCACACTAAACCATGTCATCCAAGGCTTCATCCAACCCGGCCTTGAACATCACCAGGGATGGAGCATTCACATCTTTATTGGGTAACCCGTTCCAGTGCCTCACCACCCTAACAGTAAAGAACTTCCTCCTTATATCCAATCTAAACCTACCCTGTTTAAGTTTTAACCCATTACCCCTTGTCCTATCCCTACAGTCCCTAATGAAGAGTTCATCCCCAGCATCCCTACAGCCCCCCTTCAGATACTGGAAGGCTGCTATGAGGTCTCCACGCAGCCTTCTCTTCTCCAGGCTGAACAGCCCCAAC
>JAOSLQ010011655.1:0-19843 GCA_025629905.1 Lorius lory
AAATTAGACTCAACAGTAAAACAGTTTACCAGTATAAGATCATTCTCTTTTTGGAGAGCTCTTACCTCATGCCCTGAATATCTTCCCTTGTGTAATGCACCATTCACTAATATACCTTGAGAGCTTTGTGCTCTGGCTCTAACAACAGTATAGAAATCGTTTATCCAGACTTTTTGCTTTTATCAGTAACAAACCCCATGCAACTTCACTTGTCTTTTGCTTTGAGAAATAATTAGGATGCAAAATTAGCCAATTTTTTTTTAGATCGGAAAAATTGTCAGAACACAACATTACATCATTCGAGTAGAGAGACCTTAATACAAAATTCTAAGAAATGCCTTTTCCCTCTCCTCTTCCCCAGTCAAATAAATTAGGGAGTCAAGTACCATCAACTAATGGATGTCCCACTCTGTAAACTTAACACTACATTTTCCCCTTGCATTTACAAAATAGTTACCTAGATACAGAAGTGCTAAATAAAATGAGGTGGAAGTGCACCTCCTAGATTGAGTCTCCCTAATACTTTGATTTTACACTGTTTTGTATTCCAAGGTTACTACTGAAAAAGCTGTCAGTGTGCTTACTTTGAAGATGATCTTTAGTGTACCATGGATCATTTGCAGGCTTTAAAACCTGTTAGCTACAGGCCTTTATACTCTCCAAATTCCAACATTCGAGAGTGACGCAGAGAATGTAATTTAGTGATATGAAAAGAAGGAAAGGAAAAATATTTTACATTTTAGCACTGTGTGCATAAACACACAGAGGCAGATACAAACAATGCAAAACAGAGCAAGAGCACAATCTGTGTAGTTTTTATGCCAGCCACCTAAACAACACCCATAACACATCTGTTGGCTGTTCCAGGTGCCTGCAGAAACTTTTCTATCTGAAAAAACAAAGATAATTAAGGCTAATAGTTCAAAACTGAAGCCCAGCTCCCCATAGCCATTACTCATGCAATAGAATGCTAACACTTTGACTACACCTTACATAAAACAACAAAAGCCTTTTTTATGAAAAAAGAAAAAAAAATAAAATCTTCCTATCAGAGATGTGCAAATACCATGAATTTTAAAAGTGCTCAAGAATTCTTAACCTCACACCCAAGAACAACTTTGCTTCACAGCCACCTCAGTATGGCTAAATAAGCGTCTTAACAGGGCAGTGAAAGAGAGGGGAAGAATTTACATACAAACCTTGTGGTAAATCCCAGGTAACTACCTTGCTTTACTCAGGACTTGATAGCTTCCCTGAACCTAACTGTCACCTACTGGAAGACACAGGCATGGACAACGGCACTCATACTTAACAGGACTAGCCAGGGCACTGTAATATACACATCTACCCAATAAAGTAAAAAGGGTCTACACATTTGAAAGTTTTATCTCAGATTACTTAGTGTTTACATAAAGCAAATCATTCCACCTTTTTTCCCTAACCAGCACCTTTGGCCAAGACAAATCTTTGTTTAAATTTTAAGACTAAAGCTACCTGAAAAGTACGATGGATATTGCTGCATCTTCATTGACAGCTGTGACAGCACTTGGAGAGAAGCCTGGTGTATGCAACTTGGGCTACCAAGTCTCAACTAACAGGTTAAAAGCAGAACCATGTTGAATGTGCAATTACCATTGTAACAAATGCATTTCCTTCAATTTAAACAAACACAGCTATGAAAGAAACCAAAGAACCTCATTCTCTTTCACCCCAAGAAACCCACCACCACTAAATTAGTATTCCAGACACAACATCAAAGATCTGAGACCTTGGTCAACTCTGTTACTCCTTAAGCATGTTTTCAATATCTGAAATGTTTAGTTTTAAGGAAGTGGGGCACCTTTTAAAAAAACTATAAAAAAAGAATTCACAAATAGGAATTATGCCATTATTTCCACATAGAAAAAGTTACAAGTAGCACAAAGCTTCTAACAAATGAAAATCCAAGCTATGTTAAACTAAGTTTATACAATTTACTTTTAATTTACTATCACCATTCTAATTACTTCCACAATTTACTGTTTAAGATCATGACATCAGACTAGAAGCCAGGAGCTGCAGATTACAATTCTTGTGTTATTACTAAACTCTTGCATTGCCTCTAATCATCTCCTTCCTTATATCAAACTTATTTGATATTCATGCATTAAAACTCATCATGGAAGGGTATTGTTTAAACGTGTTGGAATAGGTTCCAGTTTTTATTAGAACCGTTATGCATGACTTATCAAAATACATAGGAAACAGTCTTGTCTTTCTCCCTTCCACTTCACCCCTTATAACTGATAACTACAACAGTAAAGAATAAACATATGCCAGTTGTCCAAGAAAAAATAAAAGTATTTGCAAATACAAAATCAAAAATGTAAGAATAGCCTTCTGGACCTAGAATCATAGAACCATTTAGGTTGGAAAAGACCTTTAAGATCATGAAGTCCAACTATTAACCTAGCACTGACAAGTCCACGAAGAAACTATGTCCTAAATACTACATATATAACACATTGTTTAAATACCTCCAGGGATGGTAACTCCATCTCTTCCCTGGGCAGCCCATTCCAATGCTTGACAACCCTTTACGTGAAGAAATGTTTCCTAACATCCAATCTCAGCCTCCCCTGGCACAACTTGAAGGCATTTCCTCTTGTCCTATGCTTGTTATTTGGGAGAAGAGACAAACACCCTCCTCACCACAACCTCCTTTCAGGTAGTTGTTGAGTGGGAAGGTCCCCCCTGAGCCTTCTCTTCTGCAGGCTAAACAACCCCAGGTCCCTCAGCTGTTCTTCATCAAACTTGTGCTCTAGACCCTTCATCAGCTTCTTTGCTCTTCTCTGGAAATGCCCCAGAATCTCAGCGTCTTTCTTGTGGTGAGGGTGCCAAAACTGAACACAGTATTCCAAGGTGTGGTCTCACCAGTGCCGAGTACAGGGAGGGGACAATAACCTGGTCATATTATTTCTTATGCAAGCCAGGATGCTATATGCCTTCTTCAGACATTCCATCTTTCCACGTTTTAATCCTATACATACTTCCCTAGTTGCTCAGGGTATTTAAAGTACTAGTTAATTAATTTTTTAGAGCTTTGCAATTCACTCAGCAAAATAATTATTTTAATGATTCAAATGAAATACAAAAGCACTATTAAAATTAACGAAAACCTTTTGTGGAAAGATTGACACCTAATGCTAATCATTTTATCTTTAAGTCAGTACATCAAGCACAGCTTACAGAAGAGTGGCTCAGATGCTTGGGAAAAACGAACTGACAGCTTCTTTATATGCTTTAGTGGGCAAATGTCTACATTAGGACTATCTCTCATGATGCTTATCAGTACAGAAATGCCAGTGTTGAAAGGATCTTTATTGGTATTTCACAAGCATAATGCATAGGCAGATCCCTTTTCCCATAAGCACTTTATAGGCAAACATTGTTTCTAAATGAACAACCTTACACTAATGAGCATATCCTATTTTAAAAAAAAATTAAGAACAGGAGTGTGTGACTTTTAATCTTCCTCAAGAAGTTCAAGTGGTAGAAATCCAATATTTGTATTTAGTTACATTATGCAACAATCAGTTTAGAAAAGAGTTATGAAAAATTCATTTTTCTTCTGCATGAATAACTCTGCTTTGATGACAAGCCTCACATTTAGTTTTATGCCCTACATCTCTGAAAAGCAATCTTTTATATAATATAAAAAAGTACATCACAAGTCAGTAACAGCAAAAAAAAATGATGCTATTCTGGAAAATCTATGCTATCATTAACCAAAGTTTCACATATGTGTGGTCATAAAGTACCAGCAACCCTACAAGCTGTAAACAAGACCTAGTGCCAGTAATATATCTAAAAATCAAGAAACTCTGTAGTATTACTGACATTTCAGTTGCAGAAAATGCTGCATAGATTCAATGTTTCTCTTTGAATTTCCAAATCTAACCACAATTACAAATACAGTTATGATATCAACGTGAGCCCTTCCAAAGGGAATGGAAGAACAGTAAATCCCAATGGATATATGAGTTCTGCAGCAGGGATGATGTAATATATAAAAATAGACATCCCCTGACAGAAGCTGCAAGTTGAGTAAATAACACACTGCATGTCATTAATTTTGCATTAGCTTGCCAGAAGACATTACTGAAAGGATTATGAACTAACAATTTTGTTTTGCTTCGGGTGCTACACAAAATAAAATGATAGCATTGCTCATATATTAACTATAATACATAACTCTAAACAGTTCAAAACAGATGAAAGAAAAAAGGCTGAAAGGTAGTTTTTTGCCACAAAACACAGAACATACGGGTGGGAATTATGTACCGTCATTATGACATTACTAGTGGATGTTCCCACACAGAAACACTCAACGCAAAAAAAAAAATGGTTAATGGGAACCGTCCAAGTCATCTCAGGAATTTCATATTTCAGACAAAATTACCCCACAATTCTTGCAGTGTTTCACTTTAAAATACACCCGGTTTATGTAATATAACATAGTTACACACTTCAGGAATTAGCATTACTGAGTCTGTTCAAGTATTATATACACAGCCTATGCATATTTAGTATGTTGTACTACTTCCTAGTATGATGTATGCACCAATCTCATTCCACATCATGAATATCTTATCACCATCATGCAATAATAAAAACAGTCGCTTTTTGAAACTGCAGACTGAATTTTGTAAATTAACAAAAGCAACTAAACAAATAGTCCTGGTAAAAGGACACTCACATTTGACATTAAGAACTAGTCCCTTTTTTTATTAATGGATCAATCAGTACAGTATATTTTATTTCAAATATAAACACTAGAAACAAATAATTAGATAAATTATTTTATACTGAATTTCTTATCACTAAAGAAATCTGTTCAAGAAAAGAGACACCACATTATTTGTGTAAAAGTGTGATTAAAATGCAATGTAAATTTAGGTGTGTGTACAATTATGTTTTGAATTACCATTTCTTTTGCTTACATTAATTTGTTTCAGAAACAAGAACAGAATGCAACTGAGATGACCTTTTTGCTTTCATTCTGCATATGCCACTTAACAGACCCTTCTTGGCTTCCTTTCTCTTTGCTTTTCATATTTTTCCCCTCTCCTGAGGGGGACTAAAGGGACTATCTGAGGGAACACTAAATTAGCATCGAGTTCAAAAATTAGATGTATTTGAATAGGTTCAGCTGCTACAACTCATGCAAGCCTCTAAAGCAAAACCCCTTAAACGTCCTGCTTCCCCACACGTTTTTGATGACCAAGTGTACCTGACTAGGATACCCAGTAGTTTTTCTGTTTGTAGTTTTCCTTTGTAAGTAAGACTTGCTTAATACTTCCAAGATCAAGGATGTTTAAAAAAATTGGTCTTTTTCCCCATGATCTCTCCATATTCTTTACATCCTTGCATAAAGTCAAGCTTTCAGTGTGTCCACGCTTCCTTTTTCATTGTCCTACCAAATAATTTTCCTAGAGTTGGCAAATTAACTCAGATTTAATTCTTTCTTCCCAAAAGAAACTTTTTTTTTTTTAACGTGAATATTCACTATTGATTCTGTGGGTTGCTTTTTGTTTTATTAAGTGAAGTTATACTAGAGCGAAAGTTCTAGATAATCCTAACAATCATCAGGAACATTAAAAGCTGCAGCTATTTAGAGGTTTGAAATATTGACAGCATTCTTTTAAACTGATTTCTTGTAGATTGAGTATCTGACAACTGTTCCTACTGATCCAAACTAAAATAACTGAAATTCTATATGCAATAAAGATGACTAAGTACACTACTCTCTTGGCATCAGTTTACTGTGTAGAATACAATGCACTAACAAGAACACATTTTACCATAGAATTATAGAATGGTTAGGGTTGAAAAGGACCTTAAGATCATCTAGTTCCAACTCCCCTGCCATGGGCAGGGACGCCTCACCCTAGACCATGTATCCCAAGGCTCTGTCCAACCTGGCCTTGAACACTGCCAGGGATGGAGCATTCATCACTTCTTTGGGCAGCCTGTTCCAGTGCCTCACCCTCACAGTAAAGAACTTCTTCCTTATATCTAACCTGAACTTACCCTGTTTAAGTTTAAGCCATCACCCCTTCTCCTGTCGCTACAGCCCCTGATGAAGAATCCCTCTTCAGCATTCTTGCAGGCCTCCCTCAGATATTAGAAGGCTGCCATCAAGATATATCACAAAACTGTAGAGTCTACATGGTTGAGAAGCAAGCACATATAAGGTATTTCATGAGCATTTGTAGTGGTCCATGGGAATACATCCAGCAATACATATTCTACAACAAACATAAATATAACTGCAGAGAAGCAATTGTATTAAGCTTAATGTTTTCAACATTAAGTGTCATCTGAAATTATACTGGACATATATAAAAGTCTAAAATAGAATCAGCTTTTCTGAATTCTCATCAACTATGTTAGTCACAAGAAACCACTTCTTTTCATCTTGTAAACTTCCACATCGCTTCAGTAACCACACACACCGAATAAAGGAAAACAACTAGGTTTTGGCATGAAATTCAGGCAGAAAAAATTAAAATTCAGATTTTTTAAAATCCTTCCTAAATGTAGAAATACGACATATAACAGCTTTGTTGATCGTTAAAACGCAATTTTACAGACAAAGGAAAAGGCAAATTTGTTTCATAAAACAGAACATTCTGAACACAAATTTTTGATCCTGGAATTTTAGACTCTCAGCAGACAATGTGAATGCAAATGTTACTAGGAAAAAAAGGATACTTTGCCAATGCTTTGCTCTATTAGCTATAAGAGATGATCGAGGCAGCAAGCAAGGTTTCTACAGTTTGGTACTACATGAGCAGGTTCAAATACTTTTTAAAGCATAATATAAAAAAAAAGCTAGAAAAAAACCTCATTTTTTTTCAGGAAGTCATGGCTGCAGATGAGACTTGACTCAGCAACATTAGACATGGTTTCATTTCCATCCCTCTTCTCATGCAGATTTTCAGTCACTCCCTTCAAATAAAGTCCAGGACAATACTTGTCTGCCCTTAACACATCAGCGTGACAACTGGCTCTATAGCACAGCGTGTGAGGATAAAATAGTTACATGCTTGTAACTTGGGGAAGAAGCTGGAGTTATTGACAGCTCCATACCCACTGCTCTTTTCCTTCCAACACGAGATAAACGGATTGTCAACTCATGTGAATCTCAAGCTAAATAGGATAAAAAAAAGGCTACTAAAAGGCAGAAAGACCTTCTGCAGGGATTTCAGCAGCTGGCTTTAAAAAGACCAGCTGAGGATGCACTAGCAGCAATTTTCATAAGCCTGTTAACTAATTCAAATCTGGAAAGATTCTCACTAATTCAGATCTGGATAGAGTAAAGCACCACACACTATACTTTTTGTTCAGGGCTATTCACCGGTGCTTCAGTGTTTTATTTACAGACCTACCTGCATCTCTATAAATATGCCCCAGTAAGCTTTGATATTTTGCCCTTAGCAAAGAAAAGGCTATGGTACAGACTAGAAAAAGCTCTCCTCTCAGTTTACATGCCAAGTCTAAGGCACAGGAGACACAGACTACAACAAAACAGGGAGTTACAAATTCCTACTCACAACCTCTATGCCACTAAAGAACAGTATCTTATTTTAGACAAACTTATTTTTCCTTTATGAACTTCTGCAATTTACACTAAATATGTCATCCATTATATACATAATAACCAGCTCACCAACACTCAGGCTGGGTATGACCATTCCTCAAAGAGGCACTGAAACAGCCACAAAGTTTGTTAGCACAGAGATACTACAAGGAAGTCTATCCTTATTTAAATTCATTCCATTGATGAGTATTCTACTTTATGGTTTAAAAAAAAAATAACAAAAAAAAAGCACAAGAAGCCTAAAGTAGAAGAAAAGCCATGTAGGTACTCAGAAAAGAGCACAGACCCAGAAAAATGGGTCCACACTCCTTCAAGTCAAGTCACTCAAAACAAGGGCTTTTCATTGAAAATATTAAGTAGCCTCAAGTATAGATACACACTGAAAGAAAATCCACATTCAGAAGTTAAATCCAATTTCTATTATTAAATAAGAATGTGTTAACATTAATCTTGTTAAAGGCAGTTTCTGACACAGCAGAAGCAGAGGTAAAAATCTGCTATCAAAAAACCTAAACAAGGTTTTCCAGATTCAAGTAAGAACAGCTCAACCTAAACTTATCAGGATTTTTTTTTTCTTCCCTGAAAAGTAGCAGATCCATTTTACCAAAATACGAATGGTGGCAAAAAGGATGCGATTTTATCAGCCTGATAAAGCACACTGATTTTATTCCCATACATTAAGTTTCTATTTTCCTCACCCTAGAAATCAGCAACACTTGTTCCAAAAGTAACATGCCTAAGTACAATACATATCAAAATGCTACAAAATATTTAAAATTCCTATCAGAATTTGAGAAGCACATTATTATTCTTAGACATAATGTTCTAGTAACCATAGGTCACTTGGGATCATTCCATTGAAAAAACTGGTGAGCACTGATCTGAAGATAAGGAACTGGTTTCCTAGAACAACTGTACCATACATATTGAAGAAAGGGGGAACTTCAGCACAGAAGTCACTTGCCTGTGATACTGGAACCATACTGAAATTTCAACCCTCTAAGTCTTTTATATAAAGAAGTGAACAGCACAATGTGATACAGAAGGAACTTCTAAAATAAACACATTTCCTGGTAAAATACCAGAATTGGCCAAAATAATGTTTGAGGAAAAGAATTTTGAAGCTAAGCAATAGTTTTAATTTGTTTTCAGTTCTATCACACGAGATTTCTCAGACAGTGTGGACATTTAACAGTTTGACAAGACACATTCTTACCAAACGTATTTGGTGGATGCTCAGTAGTGGCAGTGACAAATGCAACTACAAATACAAGTCAACTTTAAAAGATGCCACTCAGATCTTCAGATTACTTTGCATTTGAGATGAGATGTCAGGGAAAACTTCTGTATTCTGTTTGGTTTGTTACCATTCAAAAGACATTTTGGTTTGATACCATTCAAAAGACACCCAAGCACACTTTTCTCCCTAGCTTGACAAGCGTGTTTCAAATAATGGTCAATTACACATACTTTGTTAGGGTCTACAAAATCTAGCTTCTTTATGCACATAATCATAATGGAAGACAAACAAGAAGCACTCTTGCAAGTTTTCAGCTAACAGAATCTTTCTGTTGCTCCTTTGCTGCTCATCTTGTCACACTATAATTCGCCTGTTCTACTCACATAAAGGTAACTAAAGAGCAACAGAGGGACTACTTTTAAAATCAAAATCAAAAATTAAGTTCTTTGTGTCATGGAAGAGATGCTTGAGTAAAGTCTCTGACAAACACTAAGTATTTTAAATATACCCTTTTCTTATTGCTCTCCATTTTCTCTAAATCACAGACATCAAAGCAAGGATCAATCAAGCTGGGCAAGGGACGTTGAGCTGTCACTAAATTCCACATTCACATTAGTATTTTTATATCACAGTGAGACTGCTGAAGTATCAAAGCAAAGGCTAGGAGGCAATTTTAGTCATAACATTGCATCGGCATTATGATATCACACCGCAAACCCACAAGTAAATTGTTAGTGGACCATACACAGTAAGTTACAATACCTGAGGTTTAGTGCATTCCTGTGAGCCAAAATGAAATGAATGCCATATAGGAGGAAAGGAAAAGATGAACATTATCAGACATGCCATAGTACATTCCACCACTATGAAGATAATGTTAAAATTATGTTAATGAAGGTCCATCATCCTCCCTACAAGTTGACTCTGTTGCAGAAAGCCATGCCACAACTGAGAGCACTGCATTTAACTCTTGAAAAGCACAGCCATGCATCTTCATGTAAGTTCTATGCTATGCTCTATATTTTCATAAAGATGTAGAAAACTTTATTCAGAAAAGACTGTCTGAACTTTCTGAAGGAAAGCATTCAGAGACCACTGCAAAAAAAGCATGAACAATTTATCAAGAAAAAGAAATAAAAAAATAATAATCATTCTACCCGGTAGCTATGAATTTAGAGAAAACAAAATATAAGAAAACATGTGAAGATTTTGAGGATGCTGTCAAAGCAGCTTTATTACTTTGAACCTCATGTACCTAACACTAAACCAGAACACATCCACAAAGAGCAAACTTGAAAACAAATGCATCATATTAATTCTTTCTCCATTTTACTTTAGCACATTATTCACTGCAATATCTGAACATCTGCACGGTTTTAGATGCTTCTTTCCTTATCCAAAATTAAGAAGTAGAACCAAAATTGAAACCTTTACAGATACTGACCAAAGAACAGATGGACAAAAAGTCCACAAGATCTGTGCTATATAATATGTTTTGAATAGCTATGTGTTTCAAAAAACCCTGCTTTCTTCAGTGAATTTTTAAGAAAATAAGATTAAAAAATGAGGCAAAGGGACATAAAATAGGAAGGGCAAACAGACAATGCAGCCTTTAACATGTATGGTTAAAACAGCATAAATATTACTACTTGTGTATGAAAGAACAATGTACACAAGATCACCAAATACTGTCAAAATAGGAGGGAATAGATCAGAGAGTCTTGACTAAATTGTAAAACTCATTTGAGCATATTTGACTCAATTCCCTTTGGGAGAGGGGAAATCCAGTCATATGCACTATATTACACTTTTTAAAGCAGCATTTGTCTGTAATTATTGCAAATTTTACAGTTTATTTGGCAATCTCTTCCAACTCAATATGAAATCTTGCTTGCAATGAATTTCCCAACACATACACAAAATCATTATGAACTCGCACAACAGAATGGTACACAATGGACTTTTGCTGTCAGTACCAGTTAAGCTTACAAAAACTCATTACGTATACCTAAAGTGAAATTTATACAACAGGCAAGGACCTACAAATGCAAATGGCACTGTCTGTAATCTAAATATTGCCCTTCTAGAGTTAGATCAAAATCACAAACAGAACTGTTTGCTAAGCACAACATACACATATAAATAATATGAATAAAAGTAATTCTTCCTGTAATTCCTACAAAGTACAGTACTGCATATTTACTTTTCCAAAAAAACAGACAAGTGTTTCATCTTCAAACCAAGTGAACTGGCTCAATCCGTTTTAAATTTAGAGGCAATTAAAACTGCACTGAAAATTAAACTATTAAAATCTGTTGTATAAACAAAAACAAATTGTTGGCATAAAATGTAATTATTCAGCTCATGAGGAAAAGCCTGTATAATTAACAGATGTAATCAAACATCTACACACTTAGAGACACACACTGAATAAACAGGGAACTGGCAAACAAGTCAAGGAATATCGATAAAGAAGGAAAAATGGAGAAGACCTACAACTGCCTTGGATCAAAGACAGTATTTTAAGAACACTAAAGCCCTAAAACCTGCAAATTTACATGCATGTGGCTTATACTGTGCAAAATTTCAGCCCAATAAACTCAATTAGATTAAATGCGCACAAAGTTATTTATGCGCATGCCTTTATGTTTCTAGAAGGTTTGTGGACCTAAACAAATAAACAAGAGCCAAAGACAAACAGCCTTTCGAGTCTTTTGCTTACGCTTGAAATCAATACCAAACAACTATGTTAATCTAATAGAGCTTTTCTCAATTTAAAAGCTATATAAAATGTTTCATAGAATAAATTTTAATTAGCAATTTATTTTAATCTCAAGAGAAAGCCTGAAAACTTTCAACACTGAAGATTACCCCAAAAGAAGGTATCAAATGAAATGACCAAATGATCTCTCTGATGATGGGCAAACTATGCAGCTCACGGAAACCAAGTGAAAAAGGCTCTTGAGGCAGACACCAGTAAAAGTAATTTGACATTTAAATTCCGGATTCCAGAAAGAAAAGACATATTTAATCCAAGCTTTTGGCCTGCTGCAATGCAGCACAGTGCTTTTCAGGCAACAACTGTTGTATGTCAAAGAATGCTTCACTAACTGACGTTTTAACACTGTACACTAAACTATTGGTACTGTAACTTAATAGCAAACGGAAATGAGAACATAGTTTCTTTCACAATTTCAAATAACGACTGCAACATTAAGAAATCATACATGACGTTCACACCATAAGAAACACGCTTTCAACTCTGAACTAAGATTTAAGGTGCACACATGTTCATGTACTGATGAAGTCAAATTTACACCATTTTAAGGGGATACCTCCCTACAGAGGCACACTTATTTAAAGATACCAGCAAGTTTAGCCATTCTGCTTGTTTTATTTTCCTGTTTATGTTCTGGGAAACCATAAATACAGACAGCTTACCGTATGGTAACCTCTAGGTAGAGGTGGCTTCCCCACGGGATAAGGGTCAACAGTATCAATAATCGTTTGTCGCTCTCCTTTTTGATTGATTTTCCTAAATCTTCTTCGAGACTGCCTATGAGAAGCTTGACGTTGAAAATACTCCTCATTTTCATCCATGTAATCAACCTACAATAGATGCAAGAGAATGTCATTTCCCCAAAGAAATATTTCTTCTTATAAGAAACACAAGAGGAGAGGGACTATACATCAGGGACTGTAAGGGGTAATGTGTTTAAACTTAAACAGGGGAGATTAAGGTTGGATATAAGGAAGAAGTTCTTTACTGTGAGGGTGGTGAGGCACTGACAGGCTGCCCAAAGAAGCTGTAAGTTCTCCATCCCTGAGGGTGTTCGAGGGTGTTCGAGGCCAGGCTGGACAAGGCCTTCAGCAGCCCGATATAGTGGGAGGTGTTCCTGCCCATTGCCTGGGGGTTGGAACTAGTGATCCTCAAGGTCCTTTCCAACCCAAACCATTCTATGATGCTAAATCTTATTTTTCAAAACACAACAGCTTTGAATTTCCTGCAGTTTTAGCACTAAGAGTGAAGCCACTACTATACATAAATAAATAAATAAATAAACATTGGTATGAACTGCACCACTGAATCATTTAATACAATCTCTTTTCCAAATTATCCCTTCCTTCCATTCTTACTCTTTAAAAATATAAAGATTTCACCACTCATTGAAAAAAGTGGTATGAGAAAGTACTTGGTAGTTTCCATACTAATCTCTATAGCCACTTGGTATCTTCCCTAACCAACCTATAGAAAAGGCTTCACTCTTCAGTAAGCAGCACTGGTATTATTATTCACTTCAAATATTCTGAAGGCATAAAAGAAGGATTTCTAATAATAATACTTTCTAACGGATATGCCTGAAAACAAATCATTTTAAAGCAACAAGAAGAACAAAAAGTACCTATTAGGCACATCCCAATATAAAATTAGTTTTCTCAGTTTCAGAATCTTCAAAGTAATAGTCCTAAACTACTACACAAGAGTATACTGTAATGAAAACATCTGAAGTAGAAATTCTGGTTTTCCTGAAAAAGAACAATCTTTTTAAAGTAATTTGGTTGAAAAGCAACATCTCTTCTGTATTGACACTAGTAATAGAAACCTTACTCCAGACTGAAAGCGGGGAGAAGAAAACAAACAAACAACTTTCAGCATTTGCTCTATATTGGAATTTAGTTAACTTCTATTCAATTCCACCCCCCAGGGATAAACAGTATTTCTGAAGACGTACAGAAGAGCTTATAAGGCACCCTGCAAGGTTCCTCCATATTTTTCAACAAGGAAAATAAATATTAGACAAAAGACTCCTAAGAGTTTGCAGCATATCTGTGTCAGAAGTGTCACATCTCATCAGCTCATGTCACTAAATACAACTTCCAGTGTACTAATACAAGGGGATGAGCACAGTTCCTGATTCACCAGGCAATCTGGTAACGCTTACTCCATCACCACTGAGTATCTATTTCACTGTCACATGCACACCCTATATCTCTCTTGCTTCCCCTCCCCACAGAGTGACCCATGCAGCCCAGAGACTGAAAGTTACTGTGTCTGACAAACACCGGGCATGGGATTCTTTGTATTCAAGGTACAGTTGTTCCTTTGAAAGGCTGAAGTTTTTAATTTCAGCTTTCCCAAAACTTCAAAGGTAGTTTTTGCAGGTTTTTTTAAGACTGAGGTAGCACATGTGGTGCACCTGGCCCTGACCCAACATTATCCCAACATCATATACCATATACCCAATATCAGTCCAGATGTAAACGAAGTTACAGAAAGCTTTAGTTAGTGATAGTAAAAAAGGCAACTGGCATTTCTCACATATGCCTTCTCTGTCTCCTACTATGTAGTATGTAGCTTTGTAAAATGACTTTTTTACTTAGAATTGGAAGGGGGAGATACATCATCAAACATCCCACAGAAAAAGCTACCATTACACAACCATCTTTTTTTGTTTGCAATGAAATAATGAAGAGCTTAAAACCCACAAAAGCGAGCCTTGACGGTAAGATAAACAGCTACTTTTTTTTTTTACCAATCAACTTTAAACAAGCAACCTGATCTCTTCCACAAGCCTAAAGCTGTACCACAATTTCCCGTGCTTCTGCAAGTTTTACAGAAACAGTCACTTTTTAGGAAAAAAAGTGTTTACTGTCACAGCCTATATCTGAACTATAACCTATACATGGCTTAGATAATTGTCATGCTTGTACTATGAGCTGACTGCTATTTCAGTGACAGAGGGAAAACCAAACAGAAGTTTTAAGTTTTTAGTTAGAGATCAAGATCAGAGACGATGCTGTTCTGCCACTGGACTAGAGCAGATACTGTTAACAAAATAACCTTCACCCAGAAAGCAGATAGAATTTTAAAACGTTCAAAGTGCTTCCTAAACCTCAGGCAGCTGAGAATAAATTTAATTCAATCAAACATTAATTACTTAAGGTAACCTGAGGTTAATACTTTAAAGCACCTATGCCTACCTTTAATGATAAAGTAGCTTTAAGAAAACAAAAACAAAACAAAAATAAAACCCCACAAACTGCTCTGCTATTCTCCTAGCACAAGAAAACTTCAGTTTTACAAGAAATATTGTAAACATTACAAGATGCCTTTATCACTCAAATAATGCAAGTATGTGTGCAAAGAATGCAAGAAAGTTACGTATGACATCTTAGATTCATAAAAAGAATGTGCAAAACTGAAGACTCCAAGTTTTATTGGAAGCTGAAATGCTACCAAAGCTGGTCTGTAAAATTTGAAAGCAACCGAATGAAATTCTTACCACAATCATTTCGGATGGCTCCAAAACAATGCATTCACAGCCACGCCTGAAGCTTCCTGCAGAACGCTTGCCAAAGCTGAAGAAGAAAAATACTTGAATCAGAACAAAATCCAGACTACAACACAACCTGTGAGCATATTTACATCTTCTTCTGATACCGTAAAGCATAGAAAAAATGTACATACCTCTGAACAATATAAGTTTCATATGTCCTTCAACAAGTAAATGGTACCCAAGGATACCAAGAGCTATGTAATTTATATTTATATACTTTTCTAAGAATATACGCTAAATAATTCTATTAACGCTAAAATAAGTGTTAATCAAGTGCTGTCTACTGAAGATGCACGGTTGATTCTGAACTACATTACAGAGTTTGATCAAGTATCTTCTGACATTACAGTATTAAGTTTCCTAAGCTATCTGCATTTCTATAGAGAAAGCTAACTCGCAAACGAATTAAAGAATAAAAAGGCTGATCAACTATAATTACTTCAATAAATTAATAAAATAAGGATGCTTAACATTAGAGTATTCCCAAATTGAACTGATGAGGACTAAAGTTTGTTCTGCCTTTCATGACACATTCCCACCTCAGTGCTGTAATTAAGCTTGATACTAATTTGCTTCATGTACTATGAAATAGAAAGCTGTTTCAGTTTCTGAAGTGCTCTGCCTGTATTAAACGAATGTGTCTCCACAAGTTAACTGCAAAGAATCCTCAAAATGCCAGCAGTAAGGGTGGAATGCAGAGAACCAGTACATAATTCAGTGAAATACAAGATCTTATGGTTATTAGATCCTTAATTGTACACTCTCAGAGTGGAAGAAAAGACAAGTAGCTGAAGTTTGTTTCTGGTTATGTGTGTCCCCCTCCAGGTGGCTCATATTTAAGACTGTCTGATCAATGCCATACTTTTCTCACTGCAGAGAAGGCAGGACAGATTAAATAGCTGGAACCCCAGGACCCCACTTGCAGCCTGCCTGAAAATGTGCCAAAGGCCAATGTAACTATCTAGCCTTTCCCTGTCTTCAACCTGGCACTTTGAAACAGGCATGTGAAACCTTCATATCTGAAGGTCACAGGGCAACAGCTATTAAATCAGTTTATGAAAAATAAACCAGGCTCCTTAAAATTGTAAAATCTGAATTTTAACCAATCCTGTAATGCACAGTCACAGTGACATGCTTATGCTTCAATGCCTGTGAAAGTAACTTTTTTAAGCTTTATTTCATAACAAGCAAACTGAAGAAGTTCCTACACCATTTGGAACAGTCTATCTAAGCAGTTTATCTTTATTCTCCCATCCTGTCTGGCGATTAGTAGAAATGAACAATTTAACTTGCTACCCCAAAGGCTAATCTCTTGACAACAGCACGTTTACAGCTCAAAAAGGCAGCAATCAGATATTGAAAAGAAATGCCAGCTGTGCTTATTCATCAAAATAATAATCGCATTTAATGGTACACGGGAGTTCCACAATAGCAAAAAATCTCCAGAATACTAGGCCTCTTGAAAAGAAACATTCAATGAAGAAGTCTCTTGGCAAAATGCTTATTTTCCTAGAGGCAAACACATGCTTCCTCCTATAGTCCAGCAACAAAACACAGAGTACTTTACTCTACAATGCCATCTTGAATTTTATACAATTTCAACTACTCTTAAAGATACTAGAAAATGAAACCATTATCTTGATTCCCTACACTGTTACAAAAGTGACTTTTATTAGCCTGATCCATGCACACAGTTTTTCCGTAAAAAAAAAAAAAAAAAAAAAGGTGGGAGAGAAAAGAGAAAGTAAATCAATTCATTGATTGAAAAATAACAATGTAAAAAATATTGTTTAGGAAGTCAATTTATTTGATATGCTAATGGAAAACAAACACAGAAATATTCCCTTTCTTCCTGCAGATCCTTATCCCCTCTTTGTAAGCATTGGCTTTGGTGGAGAACATCCTATTGCTGTATTTTTTTGCCAGCTCATTTTCTGGCCTCACAGCAAGAACTAATTTCAACAGAAATTGCATATACACTTTACAGTCCACCATTTTTTTTATTCCTCTATTACTATCTGCAAATATCAACTTTGAACTTCTGCCCATTGCTAATTGCCGCTGACATCCAAAAGTTTCAAGTTTAGCAAGCACAGTAAAATCTAGAAACTGTGTTTTGGATGTGCCTTTCTATTCTTGCATAACTTATTTGGATTCAGCACAAGGGAAAAGACAATCAACATAATAAGACAAAAGGCGTGTACTAAATTACTATAAAGACAATTCTTCATTCTGATCCTACAAACACACTGGTTCTCACAGCAAATAGCTATGTCATTGCTGCACTGCTTGGATTCCTATGACAGCACGAAGTTTATCAGAGCAGACAGCACATCACATGTATGTATTATCTTTGACCAAAGATCGCAAGGCACTTCAGGTTGCAAACTCTCTTATCTTTGTGAAGCATTGTAGACAAGAAGTAAATCAAGACAGAAGAAAGTTAAATGACCTTTCAGATGTTGCAGTTCTTTTCCCAAATATGCCATATCAGCTAAACTTCCTAACTTCCAATCTGCTGCTGAAAATTCATCATCAGTAAGGAATTCATGCAACCAGGGAAAATTAGGGAACTCTTGTGACAGTCCACTATGTCTCAACACTTCAGAAGTGTCCAACTCTGACTACAGTAGAACTACCACCATGGCATTGCATACTATCTGTTGCAGAGCCACACTTTGGTACCTAGACAGTCATACAAACATTTGTTGACATGCAACTTTGAGAAACTACTGGGAGCTTAGGGCACTGTCAATCCTATGGTTTCAGTTCAGAAGACTGATATCAAAGTCAGTAAAGCTTTATCAAAATTAATTTGTCAGAGCTTTGCCCAAGAGCAAAAACCATAAAAAGAAAAATAAAAAATAAGGACTTAGATGACACTCTTGTCTACCCAAAATCCCTAGCTGCAGTAATCAGACACTGGGTAGAAGAAGCCACCAAACACACTTGATTTAAATGAAAGCAAGTTATTTAAAACACTAGTAAGCAGTGAAAAGAAGCAGATACCCAACACATAATACAGTTTGTTTATGGAGATGATCAAAAGCCCAAGCTGTAAAGCCTTTTATAAAATAGCAGGAGAGGAACTTTATACAAGGGACCACAAGCTGGCATGCAAGCTGGCTTGAGGGATGCTAAGTATCACACACAAACAGTAGCAGCAAATAAAGTTTCAGTGGAAGGGCTGACATATCTTCATAATACCAGCTCTATTTCAGTAACTTTTGCTAGACACTGTTCTTTCCAAATTTTGATGACAGATTTCCCATAGAAAATTGGTTTGACTACCCAGATTTATCACAAAATACAGTCTACATGAGCACTGGTTAGCTAAAGTAAAATGTATGAGCAGGTTTCAATGTATGAAGGATTGATAACCTTATTTCCTCCCTTAATATAGTGTGAAGTAAGCCTGTGGATATATGATTTCAGTATGGAGCTTAAGGTTAAACCACATTTTTTATTTTAAAATGCAGTAGGGAATTTTACATAATATACACTTCATGCTTGGTTGTATCATATCATTCCTTAATAATTTCAATTAAAATTATATTAGTACATTAAGATACAAATCTTTTCCTAAGCCTTATTAATTTCAACTCCTAAAAATAGCTCATTTGCATCTATTAAGTCAGCAACACACGTGAGGATCCCAGCGAGGATCCCAGCTTTGCAACTATTTTCTCTAAAACAATGATGTGCATGAGGAAATTCCAGCAAAGGAAACTAAGGTAGTTTAAAGTTATCTTTGCAATGGTGGCTGTCAATATGGGATGCAGAGGTTATAGCAGTAATTTAGATAGCCAGAAGGCTGCCAGGTTAGGATATTGCTGCCTCACCTAAAATCCCCAAAGAACCTTGCTTTGCAGCAGCTTTTCCAACACTTGTTTTTTCTTGCTACCACATAAGCTCTGACTTGAGGTTCCCCGAGTATTAAACTTCACAGATGCTCTCCTCAGCACCTGTCCTAAAGGCATTTCACTTCTGGAGTAATTTTCTATCACAGTAACATTTATTCCCCATAAACCTACTGAATCCATGATGTGCATATAAAATGACTTAAAAAACCTACAACCTGATATATATACAAAGCAATTTGATTTGCAGGAATCCACTTTACAGTAGCAATTTTGAAAGCCAACGATAAATAAAAATCCACTCTTGGAAGGTTATATGTTCTCCCCAAGCAACTGTTCCATAACTGTACCATTCCCTAAAGCAACTAACGAAAGTCTAATTTCCCACTTCACTGTTCAAAAGCATTATTTCCAAATAAATTCATTAGTAGCAGGAAAACCTTTCACTCACTACGTGTTTTCAAAATAGGTATTTTAACCCATATAAGTAATTTACAACTTCATTTTCATTCTATTACATTCTAAAATTCAAATTTTAAGTGAAAGCTAAGGGTTTCCATGTTTCCCCAAGTTTACACTTTCAGTTTTCATCAAAAAACCCTTTGCAATTATAAAACTACAGTCAGTTTAAGTACCTGAATGTACACAAGTCCATGGGACCTGATGAATTCCACCCGCGGGTTCTGAAGGAGCTGGTGAATGAAGTTGCAAAGCCACTGGCCATCATATTTGAAAAATCATGGCAGTCAGGTGAAGTTCC
>JAOSLQ010011659.1:0-23925 GCA_025629905.1 Lorius lory
CCATGGCAGGGGGGTTGGAACTAGATGATCTTAAGGTCCTTTCCAACCCTAACTATTCTATGATTCTATGATAATTCATCCTGTTTCCAGTGAGAGATGGTTTCAAACACTGCTCAGTCTGGTTTGAAATATTTTGCAACACTGAGAATTCCCTGTAAGGAAGATTTCACATCCTAATAATTTTCCTGGTATGTACAAGTCAGCAGGTATTCCAATTACATTTTTCTTTCCTCAGTTCCACATCTCTTAAACGGTGTCTAATAAGTAGCGCTGCTCTGATGTACAATACTTCTCATCATGGGATCTTGGACAGCTGAAACATACATTAACTAGTTTGCAAGACCTTAGCGGAGCTGGAATTTAAATATAATAATTGAGTGAGATGAATAGATAAGAGAATTTCAAGGGAAAATATTACTAGCAAAAGTATTTAATAGCAAGAAAATATTCCTGGAAAAAATGCCGGAAACTAGGAACGAATATCTATTTTTTGTTGCTGAAAATGTTTCTTCGGGGGATTTTGTTTAAAATACTTACAGTGTGTACAGAGTGGATGCTTGGAGTTGGAAGAATTCCACACGTTTCCAAAGAGAAAAAAAATGGATTTAATGTAATTTTGGTATAAAATTTTAATGAAAAATCCCAGTGATCCTGAGCTTAGGTGCCTTCCCAAACATGCTAGAAAGAGTATGTGCACTGTAGAGGCTAGGAAGCCAAAGCCGGCTCTGTGTCCACACACACCAGAAAGGAAGAGAATGAGACACAAGAACCAGTTAGCCCAATGACACACAAATGCACCTTCCTGACCTTCTGCTGCATGAAGGATGCACAGCAGTATGAAGAATGGATGCATTGCATAAAAGCAAAACTAACTCGGGGGTCTTTGCTCTGACCTCACCGGTGTTGGAACACCCAGAAGAACTTGGTAACATAACTGACAATAAAGTATAGGAGTGGTGAAGGTGTCCTTCCTTCAGTTATCGTCGGGTTAAACTCTTCCCCAGAGGAGCAGTAAAAGGTTTGACTGAAGAAGGAATTATTCCATGTATGGACATAATGATGCTGGCAGCTTGGACATTACAGCAGTCAATAGAGATGTCTTGGAAGACACTTAAATATCTTCTTTTCCTTCTATTACCTCTGAATCGGTCTTTCCAGTATTCATTCCTCCAGGAGATAATACCCTGACCCCTCTCCAGACTCAGCAAGTTAGCACTACACTGGGGTGGCATTTCCCAAACAACCTTCTTAAATATGTATACTAAAAAATAGAAACTGAAGTTTGCAGGCCACCCCTCTGCTCTAGATGTGGGATCCCCTGGTATGGACTTTAGCTCCCAACACTGCTTCTTTGTAGAAGACTTTTAAATGCAGCTGGTTGCTCCCAAGCCATACAAGCAAAGACTCAACTCTTTAGTGAGTTATCTAATCCCTGGGATTACCTGTTTAGGCTTCAGGAGGTAAAACTGTTAGCACCACCACTGACCATAAATGTCATTAGCTTTAATTAAAGGAAAACAGATAAGGATCTCAATAATGAACTGTAGTGCTCCAGTTAATAAAATAGATTGTATCTCCCTCTGTCCTGTTGCTTCCATGAAGTAATTTCATTTCTATTTAAAGTACAGATTACAGATTAGAAAAGAAGATAAGGAAACTCTTTTGCTTCTACAGATAAAGTTCAGGTGTCACCCATCTTTTCTCCTTTACTTCTCCTAGATGTCTGAATACAGAATCAGGCAGAGCATTCAGCAGCTGATGACGCATTGCAAGTAATTTCCCGCTCATCAAATTACTCTTCACAGGATATTAAAATTACCCATAATTATACTTGTTTCTCAGAGATTACAGTTCTACTGCTCTGCACATTATTTCTATCTCTCCATTTGTTGCAACACCTCAAACTAGTGCTGTTCGTTTCACAGATCTTGTAAACACTCCCTATGCCACTTTATATATATATATATTTCCTTCTTTTCTGGAGTCCACACATGTCAACAAGAGTGTTACCACTGGCTTCTGTAAACTGCAAATCAGTTTTCATGATCAAATGCTAGTCTTTCAATCATTTAATCTGAATGCCTAATTAAAGCAGGTATAGTAGATAGAGAATGAATCAGACGCTCATTTATTCTTTCTACAGCAAATGTTGAAGCTTCCACACACATTTCAGAGTAAGCAATAAAAAAAAAGCCAAAAATTTCTAGAGGAAAAAACATGTCTGTCAACACGAGTTTTAAATGCAGCCTTAAAGAAGAGCAGTTTGAATGTTTCTTGTTGAACAAGAACTATTTCTTCTCCGCTAGAAATCAGGGTGCCCAATGAAAAGAAAGTGCTCAACATTTTTAAATTAACCAATCCAAATATCTCAAATCAGCAATCATAAAGTCTGTGACAAACAGAACCCTTTGAATCTGCACTGCTGATTTTTTGACAGGTAGGGGAACAATACTGAAGGATCTGTGGGGACCAGAAACAAGCTGTTATTGTGGCAGTAACTAAGAAAAGATAAATAAGGGTTAATTAGGCCATTTAGTTTCAATTCAGTCTCGAACACAGTCATATGAAACAATGTGGGATGCCAAGCACAAAAGCTCATATTGATAATGAAATCTAAGCCACGCAAATGGTTTTATGTATGTCACATGCTGTCACACAATATTATTGCTTTTTATGAGATCAGAAGTTTGGTTTATACAGAAATACTGGGTAGAATCCCTCAGGATGTTCAAATAAAGCCTAATGTAAAATAAAATAAGTGACAAAATCTAAAATCCAGAAACAAAATCATTAGATTTCAGAACGTCACCTAAAACTAAGAACCATCACCCACTGAGAGTGCTTGAATGGGATGTCTCAGAGAATTTATCTCAGCTTAGTGTTATTCATTGCATTATCAATTCTGTGCAACAAAATATAAAACAATAGCAGGTAGAATTTGGAGATGAACGAGTAATTAAAGCTTGGCAAGTGGGGCTTATTTAAACAGTGCAATTTTGAGGCACATGAAAAAATCATCATTTATGAACAATTACTGTTAGCTACATTCTCAAGGTAAAGATGACCCCAGAATCCTCATATTTTTAGTGAGTTCAAGAGGTCGCCAGTGTTCAAAAAAGCCCTGTAGACCCTGGTATATAATTTGTTGAATGCCGCTGTATATACCTGAAAGAGAAAAGTGAACGTTCAAAAAAGCTTGAGAGATAGTAGAAACACGAACCAAATATACCCCACCATGGACTGATGGACACACCTTATAAGGAGAAACTAGCAAGTTCTATTTAAAAGTTAGACTACATCTGTGTAGTAGTCTGTGATCTCTAACAAACAGTACAGTGAAGAGAATCCTGACAGCTGGTTATTCTTCACAAAAAGAAAAACAAGAACATTGGTAAATTCTACCAGTTGAAAACTGAACGTAAACACAAAGATATGATGGCCAGGGTGCACATTTTTTCACAAGAGTAAATACCACCTGAGACTCCCTGTTTAATAGTGTCAGTGCCTGGATAGCCTTCAAGAAGGTATAATCCACTTCAAATATACTTACAGGCTTATGGCAGAAGAGTTTGTGTAAGACCTTTAGGCACATTAATGAAAGGATTAGATCAGATATTTGTGAGGGTCCTTTCCAGGCTTAGTTTCACTGGTCTATATAAACTGAGTCATCTGACAGATGTCCTGAATGCTACCAAATTCAACATGAAGGGGCGGAAAAGTGAGATTTTGTGACAAAGTTACATATTCTAAGGTAGATCTCTATCACTGAACTAGTCATCCATCATCTTCTTAGATGAAATGAAAGAAACAGGGACATCAAGACATGTTTTAACTCAGTGATTTCATGATGATGCAAGAAGGTTAAGACATCTAGTCCAGCTGCAGAGGTCTGCACTATAAATCAGAGAATCCCAGAATCCCAGACTGCTTTGGGTTAGAACGGACATTAAAGCTGATCCAGTTCCAACCCCTGCCGTGGGCAAGGACACCTTCCACTAGAGCAGGTGGCTCCAAGCCCCATCTAACTGGCCTTGAACACTGCCAGGGATGGGGCAGCCACAGCTTATCTGGGTGTCCTGTGCCAGTGCCTCACCACCCTCACAGGGCAGAATGTCTTCCTAAGATATAATCTAAATCTACCCTGTAAATACATGCAAATCTGTTACATGAAGCAACCCTTCCAGTCAGAGTGATTAATTGTTATGATGGAAGGATAGCTGGGATGGAGACAGCAATCAGGTCAAGATTTCAGGAAGAAACTATTCACTGCATGAAACCATGATGGCTTCTAGCAGATGTGATGTCAGTTCTCAAACTTGTCCCTGTTGGGACAGAATCCAGCAAATACGTTCATGTCTTCCAAATGTGCTATTTCATAATCATTCGGAGCATCAAGATGCTGACCCTGAAGGTGTGCTTACTTATTGTTTTCAAGTTTATCTCACTGACCTTCATTGCAGAAAACATTCTTAGAGGAACTTCAGCTCCTGGAGGATAATTTTTCAACATGAAGTAATGCCTACACAGCCTTGATCAAGATAATGGTTCATAAAAGTAATTCAAGACTTGAAATGACATGGTTTCAAAATGCACAGAGAACCATTACTCTCAGGATTGCCCCTATCTTCTGCAAATAGATACTTCTAAAGTATTTATGTGAGTTTTCATGTTTCATCAGTGATAGATCCATGAGTTTATCTCTCATTCTTCTCGTCTCTCAAGAAGCTGCTATTTACACGGACTGATTGACAAAGCCACAGAAGTAGAAAGGTAGTCTAACATTCTCACACAGTTTTATGGTTGGCCTTTCTATTATGACAAATTGCCATGCTTAAGGATAATGAGAGAATTAATTTCAAGTGGCATATTAAGCACGTGGAAAAGCCAAAGATATCATAACTTAACATTTATGGTCACACACACTGCACAGCTCTCCGTCTGCATCATTGTGAACTAGTAAAGTTATATAACAAAATCCAACCGCAAAACATAACAATCTTTTCTGAGGTTTCCCTAAGGAGTTGATGTGGTCCATGTGGATCAGGTAAAAAATTACAACTCATGGAAACACACACAAGAATAAGTTAAAAATCCCTAAACATCACTCCAAACAACTACATTAATTGAACGCTGCCATGATCCAAATTTAGGTGTTTGTTAAAGTTACCCAAGGTATTCAGACACCAACATCATATTGAATGTATTTCATGGACAGTGATAAGCTTGAAACCTTACCATTTGAATACTCAAAATAGCCATGAAATCCTAGAGAAATTAAAATGCATTTCCAGCATTCATAAGCATTCATAAAAAGCTACCTTGCTCACATTTGTGCACACAGAAAAACCCCAAAGATCTGAAATAGAAATCTAGATAAATTGTAGTCTGTTTTCATGGAGCCTGATAAGTTGCTGGACCAGTAATTATGCAAACCCCAGCACAGACAGGGAAAACATCTAAATATACACAAAATGCCACATCATGCATCAAAACATGTACGTTTTCACTCAATCACGGTAAAATGATTTTAAAAGAGGAAAATCTTTTAAAATAAATAAATACATTTTTATTAAATTATAATACATAATATAAAATTACACACAGATGGGGCTTCGGTTCATTATTGTATTTTGAATTTAGATTTAGAAGAACACTAAACCAACATCAGAGTAGAAATGATCCATATCTGTGCTGTCACTGGAAATGTTTCTCTTTGTGCTACATGCATACATTTATGTGTGGGCTTTGCTGTTGTAACACCTTTATCATTAATTTATTCTTGTTATTTCTCTTCATTCAGTCATTCATTTATTCTCATGGTGCTTAATCTCTGAAGTGCCAAAATCACATTGGAAAGAATAATTCAAACTACAAGGTTGTACCCTTTTTTTTTCCCGGCAGATATATGAAGGGAAACAGTGTACCAGTAATGAAAAGTGCATGTTTTCGTTAAGTTTGAGAAGTTTATCATTAACTAATGAGACATTAATTAGAAAACAAAGAACTTTTTGTTTCTTTGTACCTAAATTGTAGAAATACAGCTTGTTAAGGTACTAATTTTCAGGCTTTTGGGTCACCTTCTGTGCTGTATCTCTTAGTACCCTGTGGCAGGATGCAGATGAAGGGGAATCATAGAATCAGAGGTCGTTTAATTTACAGAGGGACTTTGAAGATCGCTTCATAGTAGTGAAAATCCCCAAACTGGACCTATATGGTAAGATGTCTTCTCAAGAGGGCTGAGTAGTAGGAAACAGGCACTTCCCCTTCCCTGCTGGATATACTCTTACTAAGGCAGCCCATGGTTTTGTTGGCCTTCACTACTGTGAGGCCACACTGATGGCTGGTGGATTCTCCAATGCAACTGCCTGCTCCTCTTCTATAAAGCTATCATTTCCTATCAGTTCCTAACTTGTATGGGTGCACAAGGTTATTCAATCTCAGCTGCATGAGTCTACATTGAATTTCATGAAGTTTCTGCCAGCCCGCTGAAGCTCCTCCAGATGAGAGCCTTCCAGCACATCAGCTGCTCCCTACAGCTTGATGCAGGCTTTTCCATCATTCAAGTTTTTAACAAAGACAGGAATTAACTCACATGCAGAAACTTCATGGTGCTCTCAAGTCATCCTTTGGACAATCTAAGCTCCATTAAAAGGATACGCAACTGCTTAGCAGCTCACAAGTGGTACATAGAAGAGGAGTAAGGATGACTCTAGTGAAGAAGGGCTTTGGGAATAATGCTACAGAAAAATACAAGATTCCTAAATGAACAGCAAAGACAAGAAGGAAAAAATCCCAAAGAAGCAAAAGTCCTGAAAGCCGCACTAAACCAGAGGCCATAAAATAAAGGAGACATCCTTAAAAGTAAAGAGCTGAAAACAGAGAACACATTAAGTATATGATTAAAAACATATCTGAAAACCCCTAGTAGCATGGCAATATGGCTTCACAGGATAGAAATTTGTCACACATACTTGAAATGCTCCATTGGGTTGAATAAGTTGGCAGCCCAGGTGCTAGAAGCCGTTTTTAGACTCTAAAGACCGGGAGAGCAGGAAAATCTTTCAGGAAATGACTGAAACCTTGCTTTATGAAGGTAAGTCAAGGGAGACTAGACTCCTAACGTGAATGTCTCAACACATTAGTCCTGGGGTCATCTAACCTAAACACCCGAATCACCTTTCCATAATCATTCAGCTATTTCCACTCATGGACTCCTTTCAGCTAAAGGTGACGTACACATTCTTTACAACTGTTTAAGAAGAACTGAACTTTAAAACTCGCTCTGTGTAGCAGCAACAGAGATAACAAACGTGCAACTTCAACCAGAATAAAAGATACAGGAGCTTCTTCTGAAATCCTGTCATGAAAATTAAGTTTCTGCATTTCTTCAATTGGAATTTCTACGTTATTTAAAAATAAATAACAATGGGATTTATGAGATTAGGAAATCAAGGTTTTAAATAGTGTCATTATTATTATTATTATTATTATTATTATTATTATTATTATTATTATTATTATTATTATTTACTCTGGGTGCCATCTTTAAAACTAAATTTTTAATAACATTTCAGACTCATAGCCTTAGGGAAATAATTTCAACAGTAGTTCAAAGGTTTATTGTTAAAGGCTTTGAAAAATTATTTGATCCATTTCCTTATAGAAAATTAAGGGTTTAAAAAAAGATAATATATGAAAGTTAAAATACTATCAAGGAAAAACTATGGAGCCCAGCATCAAAACAAGACAAGGATGGGGAAGTAAACTCAGCTATGACAATGCTTTTGCGAGGTTTCCTCCTCTGTTTTCTAAATAGTAACAAACCAAACATGTTTGAAACCAGCAAACATGTTCCCAAATCTTCACAATCAGGCTGAAAATATTATGACTTAGGGATGTGAGAGGGAGAAGCTACCATGACTTCACCTCCAAGTGAAGGTTAGTCAAAACTTTGACCTTGGGACCATTATACCTCCCCTCCATCCCATGGCCAATGTCCCGCCCAGATCTGTTATGGTGAAAATCCATCAGTGGATATGGAAATGCATTCAATGATGAGGCACTGTAAGGCTTTGGAAGGTTATATCCTGTTCTGTGTAATACAGTTGGGCTGACCATAAGCATCTGCCTTACACTACGTTTTTTCAGAGGCTTCTTATTTGACCAGCTTTCAGCAGATATTCAGTCACTAACAGTAGCTCTGCATTTCAAATGCTGCCTTTATTCCTCAGGATAAGGTCACTGTTATTTGTGAAAGAAAGAGAATTATTTCGTGTTTCAAACCCCTTTCCAGAAAATTGATGAACCACTTGGATTTAAACTGTCTGTAGGAGTATGCATTCATTGTCAGTTATTGATGTCTTATTTTTTTTCCCAGAACAGAGAAATAGTCCCACTAATTAAGGTTTTCGCATGCCATAAGCAAATGAAAACAGACCTTTAAGAGATTTATCGGGCAACTTCCTTAATAGCTTTCAGATGTCCTATAAACATTTAGTCAGTTCAGTCCAGAGTTGATCTACACTCTAAATGAAACAAAACAGACTTCGGTTATCATGATACTGCTCACACTCATGTGAAGCAGGTTGGATGACAGTATATTGCCCAAAATAATAACAACAGTATAAAAATGATAATACCAAAAAAGATAGAACTTGCTTCGAGATAAATGCTGAAATATTAAATGTGTGCTCAGCAAGAAAATAGAAAATGTGAATTATCCTTCATATTTTCTTGTCTCTCATATTGACTGTTGCATAATTTAAAGTAATAATTATTTGACAAACTTTGATGGCAAAAGGGATTTCACAGCATTCATGCAAGTGGTAGTGAGCATGCACCAAAAGCCAGTGCACTGCTGTTTAGTTCCAAGATTTATGTATGGTCTCTTCCCCCTCTCCTTCACTTCCTAAGCTGCAAGTAACTGACTCTCTACTATGGATTATCCACAAATCTGTTAGCACGAGAACAGCAGGAATGTCTGAAAAACAAGTGTAAATCCTGGACAGACTGCCACATCTCTCCTTCATTTGAACTGCTAGGAAAAGCTATGCAAATAGCACTAAATAAATGAGAGATTTCAGTGCTTATTCAGAGCTAAAACCAGTCGACAAACAGGTGGTTGAAGACATGAAGACGAGTTCAAGCACAGAAAAGGAAATCATTCTGGTCAGCTGCATTAATACTGTTCCCACAAAAGGACTACATATACAAGATAAACAAAATAATACTAAAGGATATATTAATAGCAGGCTAATGCATTGCTTAATTTATGAAATCATTATATTATTTCATTTACTGTCTAAATTTCTGCACATTAAATGGAGAAGTCATTGTTTTCAGTGGAATGGGGCTCCTCCATCTTTAAAAGAAAGGTATAAATAAAAGACTTGGCCTTATGAAAACAGGCTGAGAAAGTTGGGGCTGTTCAGCCTGGAGAAGAGAAGTGAGGAGACCTCACAGCAGCTTCCACTGTCTGGAGGGGGCTACAAGGATGCTGGAGAGGGACTATCCAGATCAGGGACTGTAGTAATAGGACAAGGGGGAATGGGTTCAAACTGAAACAGAAGAACTTCAGGTTAGATACAACGAAGAAGTTCATTACTGTGAGGGTGGTGAGGTGCTGGCACTGGTTGCCAAAAGAAGTGATAATTTCTCCATCCCCAGCAGTGTTCAAGGCCAGGTTCGATGGAGTCCTGGGTGACATGGTCTAGTGTGAGGTGTCCCTGTCCATGGTAGGGTGTTTAGAACTAGGTGATTTTAAGGTCCTTTCCAACCCAAACCAACCTGTGATTCTATTTTCTGGGGTTTTTTTTGCCATTGGTCTTTTGTTTGTTTGCTTGTTTGTTTTTCAACTAAAAATACTTAAATCCTTTGAGGTAACTGAAAACAATTTCATATTTTTTGTTGTTTTGTTTCTTTTTACTTTCTCCATTCATAAAATAATGAAGGAGGAAAAGGGAAGAAGAGGAAGACAAAGAGAAGAAGGAGAGCACAAACCAAAGAGTAGTGGAGGCAGACCCATTCCATCTCTTTTGGAATTAAAAGGAACAATCCATGTTTCCATTTAAGTCAGCAGACTTCCTGTCTAAATCCCTTATTGTTTCTGTGTAACAAACTTTTTCCATAGAAAAGCAGTATTAACAAATAATTTGGGTTGTATTTTTTCCATTAAAAGTTTCTTGTTGTTTTAGAGCAAGTTATTAGACATGCTAGAAAATACGCGATTCCTAAACTTCTTTTTAAACGCATGCAACACAAATCGAAAACAACTAAATATTTGGCTTTTTAGCAAAACCAAAGTAAAAATAGACTTTCAACCCAAACTTTTCTTGATGGGAAAAACATCAACAGTTTTTTCCGCTTTCTATTAGCAGGCTTTTTTCATCCTGTTTACCCTCCTAGGTCTCTTCCAGATGGAAACAAGTGGGATAATCAATAAATGATTGATAAGCTCAGCATGGCTGCCAGGCTTTAAATATTAAAATCCAGGCCCAGCAAGGGAAATTAAGTGTGCACATGTAAGTGTGCATGAGTAAGTCCAATGTCTCAGACATTGCCCAGGCTATCTAGTGCTACTTTATGCCTGAACATTACCCAACACACCTGGCATTGAACATAGTGCACAGCCATGATTTATCCACAAGTTTGCCATAGTCACTTTTGTGGCTGACATCACCCACTATATAGACACAAATTTACTGTGACTGCAACCAGTTGCTGATAAAAAGAGAAAACAGGGAAAAATAGGGGAAAAGTTATATATGGAAAGCATAGCTAGTATGGGGTGTGAATGTTTTAAGCAGAATAACCCAGATCATATTAAGAGCTCTGGCATCTCTCCCATTCAGCTCTCTGCTAGTGAGCATAATCTGATATGGGGGACATAAGCAACTGATTAAGAGTTTGCATTCTCACACCAATCTTCCATTATACATATCTATGAGAATCTACCGTCTGTTGATGAAATTCCAAAATATCTTACGTAAGTTGATGAAATTCATTGAACGGACTTTGGAGTAACTGAACACAAGCCAAATGATGATCTCAGAAGAACTCATGTAAAACTTAATGGCTTCTCTGGAATAACCTCAAGTTTAAATGAGTGCCACATACATCAGAATTTCATATTAAGTTTGACATTTTTCAACACAAAATCATCCAAGAAGAAAAAAGATCTATTTCTTTTGATCACCCCCCACACAAACACAAACTGTACTATTATTTTACAAACCCATCTTAGCTCTGCATCCTCTTTCGCAAGGCCATAGAGGAGGGTGGGTTAGGTAATTTGCTTCAGCATCGAATGGCTCAAGTATGCAAAGCAAAATGGGATACATACACTTCTTCCTAGACCTCTCCCATGCTGTTTCTCATGACTATGTTTAAATAATGACAGAAATAAACAGCAAAAGATGCATTTCTGGCTCAGTGGGATTAACCAAATTCAATTATTCTGCCCACAACATTTCAAGGAATGCACTAAAAACAAAAGCATAAACCAGACACAGCTCACCAAATCTATAACGTACAGTTATTCAGCATCCTGCTGTTCGACATTCTAGCCGCAAGTAATCTACCAACACAGATTGCAATAACGGGGTAATATTTTTACTATCTTTTTCCCAGTAGAAAAGTTCATGCTTCTCTGATCATCTTACAAAAGGGCAAGACTGTCTACAAAGAAGGTCAAGTTTGTCTCTTTTTCAAGCATGCTACTGCTTTGGCCATTGAGCATAGAATTTCAACTAAGTAAGCAGATTTAAAGACAAGCATGCGTCTTTACTCCTCTACTGCTGCATGCATAATGGTTCTCATTGTACTCAGGATGACAGCATGGTCACCATTTTACCTCATCTACTTCTAGAGTGTTTTGAGAGATGCTCTGAGCTCAGAGTGGTGTTACATAAAACTGTCTCCCCACTCTAAGGGTAGCTGACAATTTAAGCAATATAGCATGAGTGCTGGATATTGAAAAGAAAGATAAATCAGTGTTTAGAAGGAGAATCCAGCAGAGGGGATTGTGTGGTCTCTCCTCAGATTTCCTTGTGTCTTGGTGGATGACTGCAAGGAATTTGTAAGGAAAAATTAGTTGTGGTTTCAACAATGAAAGACTTAAAAATATGTCCCTGGACTTTGTATCACCTACAGAGTTCACCGTATTTTCCTGAATGGTCAGAGCAAAGGGGAGAAATATAGCTCCTCTCTCCAATGAAAGTATCAGCTAGTAGACATTGCTTCCATTCCCACTGTGCCATGGTGCCTCCCAAGAGTCCTCCATCCTCGCCCACTGCTTAGAACCTAATGTTCAGATATTATGCACTGGAAATCTTTGTATCCCTGGAGATTTATCTTCAGGATGACTATAAAGTATCAACAGGTTTCTTTCCATGCTTATTTCCCCATGTAATCTCTGAGGAGTAAAAGGCAAACCTGAATCCACTTCTGTATTGTTCTTCAACCCCCTATTGCTCCTCCCACGTTCCCTTTGGACTTTTAAGAATGAAGACTACATGCATCAGATTCCTTCCAGTAAAGCCTTAGATCTTAGAATACAAAAGAGAAGTTAGAGGATTATGGTAAGTGTCATGGTTTAAGCCCCGCCAGTAACTCAGAACCACGCAGATGGTCACTCACTCCCCAGCATTCCCCCTCCCCGCTCCCGAAGGGATGGGGAGGAGAATCGAAAGAATGTAACTCCCATGGGTTGAGATAAGACCAGTCCAGTAACTAAGGTATAACACAAACCACTACTGCTACCGCCAATAATAATAATGATAAGGTAAATAACAAGGGAAGAGAATAAAACCGCTCACCACCTGCCGATCGATACCCAGCCCAACCCAAGCAGTGATCTCCCTTCGAGGTAACTGCCCCCAGTTTATATACTGGGTATGACATGCTGTGGTATGAAATACTTCTTTGGCTAGTCTGGGTCAGGTGTCCTGTCTCTGCTTCCTCCCGGCTTCCCCTCCTCCTTGGCAAAGCATGAGACTCACAAAGTCCTTGGTCAAGACTAAACATTACTGAGCAGCAACTAAAAACATTGGTGTTATCAGTGCTGTTCCCAGGCTGAAGGTCAAAACCACAGCACTGCACCAGCTACTAAGAAGGAGAAAAATGACTGCTGCTGCTGAACCCAGGACAGTAACACAACATAATTCAGTACTCTTCTGCAATGGAATGCATCTCTTTCTGAAATAAAGCAAGTCCTTATGAATTGAAAGGAGGAAGGAAGAATAAAAGATGTAAGAACATGACCACAGCTTTAACTGAGACATAGAAAACCCACAGAGGAAGATAAAAAAAAATAAAAAACAAACCAAAAAGCAAGAAAATCTCCAGTATAAAAGATGTTTTTCCCTCCCCTAGCAGCACAGCATATTATGTGTGCTGGAGAGAGATGCAGCTTCAGCTTTGCTTCAGTAGCTGTAGCTTCATCTTTGACAAATTCAAGAAACACAGACCAAGATTGGTGACATTGTAAGGGTGAAATTACGGAGCATAAAGCATTTGGAATAAATATTGTTCCTGACTTGCATTGGAGTATTAAAAGTGTAAAAAAAGGTTACAGTTTGTCTGGTGCCTGACATTTTTCTCCCTCTGGGACATCGTCATCATCAGTGACAGCACAATGACCTTGTATGAGAATTTTTAGTTGAACGGTGGAGTCAAAGGGTACAGTGTTCATACAAATGCAGTTGTAAGTCAATTACATATGCTTGTGCTTGCCTAGATTGCTTCATCAATGTTCACATTAATTGCATACAAAAGTTGCTTTCCTTATTGGGTTTTTTTACTGCCTTCCTGGTGTATGAGTCACTACTATACCCTGTCAACTAGCAAAAGACAAGGAAAGAGAAAAAACATTGTGCCATTCTTCAGCTCTGGATTAGTTTCAGAGCTCCCAATTAACACCATTGTCATATAAGTAAATGCCAGCTTCTGTGAACAGTTTTATGTATTAGCCTTTTGCTCATTTTAATATTAATTTATAAGAGAACGTATGAAGTGTGACAGTCACGTAAAAGCGCATGTGGCAAAGCATAGTACGAACAAAAATTGAGCTGCAGGAAATTGGACAATAGCCTCCTTCACAAATATACTGTATAATAACATAGATTTCTCTAGCAAACTGCACTTGATTTAAGGCATTCAGCTTCAGCTGTTGTCTTACAAGTACGAAAATGTTAAGATAATTTTGAGTTTCTAGAAATAAAAAACATCCACAAATCACAAGTTATGTCCGTGAGTCTTGGCCAGAACACCTAAACCTTTTCAGCACACCCAAAATATTGGTCCCTTTTGCTTTGACTTCACTTAGCTTCTCTCCTTGCTATTCCAGAGCCTTATTTTCAGCCCTGTATAATCATGTCTAACCATGGCTGCTTATTTAGTGATTGCAGTAATACAACCTTAATATATTAAATGTGATCAGTGAATCGAAGACGACTCTTTTCTCCCGAGGGAACATCTTTTAATAAGAGGGCTGCTTGCCCTTCTGGATAATCTGAATACTTCGACAGTATGTCACCTTTTATTTCCTCTCATTTTGCAAATCTGTAGTGATGATGACATAGAAGTGTGTGCCTTTGGTTTGAAAACCAATCCTCTGTTACAACTTTATGATTGCTACATGTGATGTTTTAGAATTACAAACCCAGTTAAAAGTAAGAATAAATCATAATGAACCCATAAATTCAATCAAGAACCGAGTTAAACATTTTGTTTAGTTTTGTTTTTTTTATAGACTAATCTTTAATTTGGTATCGTAGTTTGTTTTAATGTGTTTAATTGCTATTAAAAGTGTTTAATTGCATCAACCTGCAATGCAAAAATTAACTCTAATTAGTTTTCTTCTATTTACAACCAATAAAGTCTTCCCCTTCCTTGATATAAGAAACCAGTTGGAAGTCCAGGCACTGCATTTTGTGATGGGTATTTAATTATTAGTACAGCTAAATGTTCCTTTCTGTCATACATTAAAGCTTCCCAATATGTTTTTAGTCTCAAATCCATACTTCTGGCTATAGTAGCACCTCTTTTTTGTCAGTGGATCACAAGGATTGCTATAGCCCTCAGAAATAAATTGGTAAGTCCAACATGAATGGCTAAAAAGCGAAAGATGATCAGTACTGTGTTCCTGAGAACTTACAGTACTGTGGATATTGCTTCCAGCATAGCTCCTGCTCCTAAGAAACATCTCTTGGCCACAAGCCTTCTACCAAAAACAGCACCAAAATGCCTCTTAAGAAGATGCCACTCACTTTGCAAACAGAGTTTATCTAGGGACTGTTGTTCTCTACAGAAATAGGAAGTAGTAAAGTTTTTAACAGAACAACTTTTGATTTTCCTTCCATTACTCTTTAAGGATCCACATTCTTTTCCACATTTGTGTGCTATGAGATACTGGTGATCACAGTGACTAACTAGGAGTCCAGTACTATTCATGAGCACACTACTACACAAAGGCAAGGAGTATGGAAGGATGATCCATCTATAACTACCTCTAAGATCTTTCCATATTAGGAGCAAGACAATGCCGTAATAAAGTTATTACTGCATTGGCAACACTCGTTTTATACATATAGATAAAAATAACGTACTTTAATGTATAACTTATCTATATATAATATATAGATAAAAAAAGGGGTGCTGGTGTTTTTTCATCAAGTTCTGTTTAGGACAGAGATATGATGTGACAAAGGAAGAAGGAACTTATCTGACATACTTTGATTCTTAAGTTTACTCCCAGTTGGAGCAATTTTCTGTTTTCCTCAAGGCAGATTGCAAGGTACTGTCCTAGATAACACGAGAATAAACATTTCTCTCTCACAGAGTTAGAAGTATGTTCTTTAAATACAGATAGAAGCTTTAGAGTACTAAAAGCAGAAGAGGTACTGCTCAGTGGCTTCATTAGGAATGACTGGCTTCTCTGGCTGTCAAAATGTCGAGTTACTCGCACCGAAGAAACTAACAGATTCCTGTTTGCCATGTTAGCAGAGACATAAGCTAATTTGAAGAATAAACATTTCCTTTGCACGTTTTACTTGTTAATCTTTCAAATTCATTTCAGGTACTTATGCTGTTGTCATTTTCCATAGTCAAGCTGGAACGGAGCCAACTGATTCACTTGTGCCTAGGTTTAGAGCTTCTTTTTTCTTTTCAAGATGAAAAGCAAAGCATGTTGTTTCTAAACCCATAGAAGAGCATAAGAAATTCTAATTTCCCAACTAAATTGGTCCTAGAATACAACAAAATTTATATTTTAATGTAATTCTGGAAAATTTAAATTATACATTTAAGAGAAGAAAAAAAATCTGCAAAATACAGAATGTTTTATTTCTCATTTCAGAAAAAAGCACCAAGACAACAGAAAAAACAAACACACAAAACCAGACAAAGCAAAATAGTTAACAATTTGATTCTTCCCTCCCATTGCAGATACTTCTAATTCAAAATTTACCTTATTTGGAGTGGTTTAGGTCATTAAACAGCCATGGTAACATGGTAACAGTCATGGGTACCTTCCAGCAAAATCCAGTCTAAGATTCTATGTGCTCTAACTATGAAAGAAGTCTACATTTAATGCTTAATTCGCTAGAAAATTAGATTTTTTTTTTCTTTTCAAATTTCAACAAATGAAATAACTGAAATTTTCCACCAAATGCATATAACTCCATGATTGATGAACAAGAACCAACCTTGATTAACTGATGGAACACAAAAAAACCAGTTGAGTCAATTAAAAAATAAACTTGTCACACATAAAATTATATGAAAAATTGTATATTCATGAATCTGAGATAATACCCTGAAAGTCCGGCTCAAGAGAGCAGAGAGAGAGCGCCAAAGGGTGGGCACCTGGCGTCCAGGCAAGGTCAACCCATCACATATACAACAGCAGCATTTAGACTGAAGACCTTATTGCATGAACCAGACAAAGTCTGAAGACACCGGTATGTTCAATATTGCACAAACTATTCCACTAGATGAAGTAATGACATAGCTGGAGCCATGTAGTAATATGATAGATTAGGATCCCAACCAGGCAGTGGAAAGGAGAATGAGATCATTGTGCAACTATACATTTTACCTTAGCTTATAGGATGCTTTTCATACTGTTTTCCTCAGTGGGGTTAACTTGCAAATACAGTTTACGTTCTCTCTGTGCTCACCTACCCTTCTGACAGGAGCTTTACATGCCAATAAACTTTTCCTCTTCCCTATCTTCCTTTTTGTGCTCTACCCAAAATTGTAAGATGACTCCATCTGTACTGCTGATAGAGTTTATAGAGCTCTAACGTTGTCAGTGAATTATGTCATGTTTTGACCAGAGTTTTTATCTATTACACTATCTTAATAAGTTAAAATCTCAGTGTAGTCAAATAGTATGAAGTGTTCCTTTTAACTTTTGATATAGTCTCTGTGAAGGGTCTTGAAATGCAGAACCAGATCGCAGCATGACAGTTATAGACTAAATGCATCCCTTTGGTTCTATATTCATCTTTTTTTCCTCCCCTCTGCAAAACTCAACTAAGAAGTACTTATCTGACTGTTCCAATTACTTTGGTACTTAAGTGGAGGATATAAAGGAATATTTTTCTAGGATGAATACTGTAGAGGTTTGTTAGTGATCTGAACAACATTATAGAGGTAGAAACATAACACTTCAGAATTTCAAGGATGAGCATTATTTGTTTCTTTAAATATGCAAGTGTCACTCCTACTCCTGGTTTTCGAAAAAGAAAAGACAAACACTTAACTGGTACCTTTCTGAAAATTCGATGCAACAGCAGAAGAGAGTTCAATATAAAATCCTTGAGCTAAGTGGAGGGAGATATGTTGCTCCCCATTTCAGTAAGAAATGCAACTGAAAAATCAATCCAAGATGGATCAGAGAAAACAAGCCAACAGCAGCTAAAAGTTGTTTGATAGAAGTTATCAAACCAGGGATTTTTTGCTTAATTAAAAAGTATTTTTTTAAGAAAAAAAGCTAAAGAAGAGAGGCATTTATTTAAGAAATTAAAAAGGAAAATTCATTAAAACAAAACAGTGTCTCAATCAACTTTGTGTTCCTTGCCTCAGAAGTTAGAATTGGCTTGTGGTCCCAGTCTAGGTACAGCTGTGCATTTCAGCAAGAAAGGTTTGAAAAGCAAAGAAGAACTTACCTATGTCACCAGTTCCGTAACTGCATTAATCACGTCTTTGCTTCAGAGCCATTGACAGATTAATGTTGTCTGGAGGAATACAGTGTCCTGTAATGACAAGTTATAAATCATATAAAACAGGAATCTATCATGTTCAGACAATAAAAGCATAGAATAGCCCAAACTGGGATCCAGAAAATTGTGTTCATCTGCCGTTTCTACACAGATGCCTACAAGGCATATATTACTTTTGTGTGTTATATCTATATAACTAAGAAGTGGAAAGAAAATTTACACTGTAATATAGGTAAAATATATTCAAAGGTTAAGTTTTAACCTTGACATTAAATTGCTTATTTTTTTACAGGTGCTGAAGGAAGCCGAATAATCCAATTAGCATATTATAATATCCCTCATTTTTACAGGTCATGCCATGATTTTGAGATCAGGTATCTTGAAGTCTTATTGTCATTTTGATATGAAGTCCAAATTCTTCTCCTGTCATGGTAGTATATAAAGATCATAGAATCTTAGAATGGTTTGGGTTGGAAGGCACCTTAAAACTCATCCAGTTCCAACGCCCGACACCTTCCACTAGACCAGGTTGCTCAAAGTGTCATCCAACTTGTCCATTAAAAAAGCTTGTCAGTTGAATTTAATTGGATCTCTGCTTTCCTACCATTAGTTCCAAATAAAGAGCAACGTTTTATAGTGTTTTCACAAATTGTGCGTAAAATGGATAATACTAGCTATATTAATGACATGTTATATATTGTGTCAAGTTTAACACAAGAGACCTTGAAAACAATAATGTTAATTCCTCACTTTCAATATCAAGAGATACCAATGATAGGTAAGAGACTAGATATAAAAAAAATATAGCATGAGCCTGGAGAGAAAAAAGAACAGGGTACAGATCTCTGCAATGGTTCAACTGATACAGGGGACTCTTCTTTCTAATTCTCATCTGAGATTTTAACATTGGTCTTTGACATTTATGTTAAATGCTCCAACAGTGAGTTGATTAAATATTAGGGGCTGAAACTCAGCAGTTCATCTGTCTGCCTCTTACCCACGTTATGGAAATTAGATTCTGGGCTGCAGAAACCTGCCAGGATAAAAGTTTTGTTAGAAATGGTTTACTTAAATGGAGGACTTTGTCTTAGTGGAAATAAATTTTCTTCAATGGGAAAAATTGTCAGGAAATTTACAACCAGCTTTAAAAATGAAGCTTGAACTGATCCCGTACTTCAAGTCGTTCTAATTGAACTTCAAATAACTGTAATTAAGATTTGGCAAGAACTCTACATTCGTGACAAGCGTAGTACAAGCAAAGTTCTTCCTTTTGGATTTCCAGAACAATCATAGGGTTACAGCAGACCCTCCCTTTCTCCCCCCATCTATCTTGTTGAATGATCAATTTGGCTTTTCGAAACCTTCACTAATTTAACATCTCATTGTCTATCTAGGAGTTTTTAATGTTATCGCAGAACTAACCCTGTAAGCCCAGAACTACAGAGTTATACAACATTTTAGGTTGGAGGTCAATAATCCAACCTCAGATCAGGTCCTGCTGTGACATCTTTCAAACTCAGCTTCTTTTATCGTACAGTACTCTACAGATTTCATGAACAGTCCATTTATATTGTGCACACATTTGATCACAGAGCACACATACTACTTCACTATTTTGCAAGTATAATAGATCATAGGATTAAGAGAAAAATAAAGTACTGAAGCACAGAAGAGAATATTAGAAACCAAGGAGCAGAATTATTTTAGCCTTTAAAAGTTTAATCAAACTTATCTTGAGACTCATGAAACACTCCCTGGGTCTATTTGGGAATTTGGGAGAAAATTTCCTGGATTTCTTTTCCAAAATAAAGTACATTTTTCCCATGTTTTGACCAAATTATTTAGATCATTCATTGGCTTGTTAGCTTTCTGTCAATACTTCTCTATTGGTTTTGACCATATAGAGATTCTAGAGCTGCTATGCCCCTACATATCGTCATCACCTTCAGATGATGCCTTTAATTAGAAAGGATAAAGCTGGGTCTTATGTCTTCATGAACACTTGCATTCCATCTTATTACATAGGATAATAAATGTGGACATATTTCACATAGTAATTTTTTTCCACCTATTTTTACGATTGTACAGTTCTAGAATACTCCCAACCATACAGATTAAGTTTTGCAGTGTATTTTCATTTCTTATATAACTGCCAGATGCTAAATATGTGCAATTTTGTCAAAAATAAGAAAATAACAACAATAAGAAAAGTATCAGTTTCCAGAGGAAATACTGGAATATTGATTAGGAAGATGAAAAGTGAATTTGGGCAACACCAATAAGTAGAATCTACATGTTTTATTATTTCCGCTGAGTAAAGAGGACATGCACGAAATACAAGCTACAAGAATTATTCTGCACTATTCTGTGATTTATATGGCTAGTGTTTCTTCTTCAATTTTCTCATATTTTGGAAAGAAGCTTATTTTCCTTCTTTCCATATCATTGAAATAACTCTGAGCAAACTGCTGTGCATCATATCGTAATGTACAGGCATTTACAACAACTAAAAACAGTGCCACCCACAGAGAAGACTGCTGTTGAATTATGTAAGAGCAAGCCACGTTTTTCAGCCTGAGTGAGGAAAGGAAGAGCCATACTGGATATCAAGAAAACATATCAGGTACAGAGGTCTGTAATTAATCTTGTCAGTACATGAAGCAGGCTAACCTGTGTGCAAGAACACAGTATCTTGGCACATTTCACATCTGTGAATGCAGAGCCAAGCATGGACATCTGGGATTTGAATCTGTCAAAGTGATTGGACATAGTCTTGGTCAAGTTCTTGAATATTACACTGCATTCTTAGACATATTAAATATTTACATCATTGGTTCATAAACGAACAGGAAACAGGCAAATGGAATACATTTTTATTAGTTACAAGGAATAATACATGTATTTCTAGACGAGAGTTCAATTGTTCTGTGAGTGGAAGCAGAGAAATTTGCTCTGCAGTTGATCACAGTGTGTCTGATTGATGGACAGAAAAGTCAATATAGCGCACATAAATACATTTTTAAAACAACATTGTCCTTGCTTTATGGAACCGGTGCAATAGCATAATTGAATACATTTATTCCTAAAACCTGTTAACACCCAAGAAGCATGTAGCGAAATTGACTGAAAACAAATGAAAATAGATTAGTTTCTTTTGTTGACCTTGACAAATGTACAAATACAATACAGGATGATTATGATGATCCTCATGCAAAGAAAAACTATAACCACACATGCTGCAAAGGCCACTGCCATTGACAGAGCTCTCCCCATTGATTGCATGGAGCCTTCACTGAGAAGTCCAACAGCAGGTATTTTTTAGGGAAATTGATTGCAATGATTAGAGAGACCTAAATTTCCTTTTGATGTTTCATGAAATAAGCATTTTGACTGAAAATATAAGTGACTAGTTTAAGTTCCTTAATGGGAACAAATAGGTACCTCAACAGAACCATTCATACTTCGCATTTTCTCTTGATTTAAGCACTCTGCATCAGAGGGAACCTAAAATATAGGGTTAGGGAAGGCATCAAGCTGCTGGTGGCTGAAGGGAGATGTCAAGAATGCCACCCATTCCACTTGTACTGATTTTCCAGTAAAGGTACATTTAAAATGATATAGCTTGCATGTATCAGTACGTTTTTTTCCTGGAGATCCTTAATCTGGAAGTCAAGTTTGCACCAAAAAAATCTCTGAAAGTTCTAAGTATTTCCATCAAAAGTTTTATTTCTAGCAGAAAGCAAAACTATTTAAAAAGAAAAAAAGCAAAAGAAGAATAAAAGCATGGAAATAAACATTCAGTTTCTCTCATCCTTTAAAACTTTATATTCTAGCATAAAATAAACTATAACAACTTACGTAGATTTTATCAGAGTATGATGTTTTGATTGAGCCTTTAATCTTCCTTCTAAAATCAAATACAGTTTACAAATCTTGAAATCATCGCCAAAGCTCTAACTTTCAGAGTACATAAGGATTTCCTGTGGTGATGCTCTGGACATGGCTGTAAGGTGGACTTCTCAGTGCCACGTCATTCTTCAGCGTCTCAGGTAAATTATCTTAACACATTCAGCTTCCCACATGACATACGTGGTGTATTTAATTTTTTACCCATACATGGATCCAATGAAACAGTATAAGCGTCTACTCAGACATTCGGGAACAGTATAAAGTAGAAAAGTCATTTTACAGCTTTTTTAATTAGTCAGCAAGATGGTAGGATCAGACTTTCCTGGTCCTCTAAGATTTCACGCAAAGGTAACATTTGTGACCGATCCTGATAGCTGTAGCCTTTCAGCACATAATAAGTCATTTGAGACAAAATCAATTTTCTCTAGATGAACTCCATCCTTCAGGACTGCCAACCTTATAGAACAGATTTCTATTTAAAGTTCTTAGGTGCCATTTTCCCCAGTTCTAATAGAGATAACAAAGTGAAAAGCGAAAAAGGGAAGGTAATGACCACTACCCTTTCTTAGCTTTTAGGGCCTCTTATGGAAGTACAATTTACTGCCTGTTCAATTATTACAGTGATTCTTGGTTACAACCTTGCACGTACAAATATTTAGATTCATTTCATCATTTTGGGAAGTAATAATACACTTCACAAGCAATGACACATTTTTACATTAAGATTAGAACTGAACCTTGAGTTGGATTCTCTTGCTTGCTCTCACTGATTTCAGTGGAAGTACAATTCCTGTTTCCTTGACACATTGGTCTGGACAGCCACACTCAATAAAAACAGAGGAACTCTAAGGGCATGAGTAACATAAATCTGATTTTTTACAAATTAGACACTTTCATTTGTCATTAAGTGAGGCCACTAGATAAGGGGCAAGGACAGAAGGAGATAGGACATTTGAGGAGCAGCCCATATCCTGTGTTCAAAGAAGCACAGAGGATGCAGTAAAGCTTTTGTTCAGCAAACCCATCAGTTTGCTAGTCACTCCTGCCCATACTTAACAATGCTCCCAAGTTCAGAAGGAAAAGCCTGAATACAGAAAGCTATCCAAGTATTAAAGTGATGTCAGAGGCCCCACATTTGTTTGAGCTTTAAGCTGCCCAAATGTCACATCAAAAACTCTCCAAGCCTTAAAACCATTTTGTTTTGTGAGAAAGATTTTAATGGCCCAATTTCTTGCTTCCACAAACATGTTTAATAGCTTCTGAGTTTCTGAACACAGAAAAATACACTTAATGACCTAAGACAGCAATTTAAATAACAGCTTTAAACTTTAGCCTGCTCTCTACTGTTTCTTAGCAATTTAATTGAAGACTTCTTACCTCATTAATTATTAAATGAATGTATTTTCCTTATAGCTTGGGAATCTTACTGACACAGCCTACTGGAATCTAAAAGTTGCATCCACCTTGCACATGGTGATAAAAAGAAGTTACAAATTGCAGAGCTGACATTGTTTTACAAGTATTTCCAAGTGAGATTGCTTGGTCACGCCAGTGATCAAGGAGCTCCAATAGCATGGGGTAAGTCTTGATTTAGATTTAGACCTCATAGCAGTCTTCCAGTATCTGAAGGGGGCCTATAGGAATGCTGGGGAGGGACTCTTCATTAGGGACTGCAGTGACAGGACAAGGGGTAACAGGTTAAGACTTAAACAGGGGAAGTTTAGATTGGATATAAGGAGGAAGTTCTTTAGTGTGAGGGTGGTGGGGCACTGGAATGGGTTGCCCAGGGAAG
>JAOSLQ010011660.1:0-26282 GCA_025629905.1 Lorius lory
AAAGGTTGGGGAAAAGAAAGAGGGGGTGGGGGTACAGGGAATAAAGGCTTAAAGATTAAAGTCACAGGCAGAGACAGACGGCTCCGCTTTTTAATAACTGAAAACACGAGTTGTGCCTGAATGTGCTCATTGTTTGGTGGCAGGGGGGAGCGGCTCCGCACACGGGACTGGCTGGCGACAGAACCGCCTTTGCATCAGAAATAAGATGGACAAAAAGGAAAGGGGGGGGGTGGTGGAAAAAAGGACACCAAACCCAAGCCCTAATTTCCCCTCTTGTAATGGTTAATGGTGCATTCAGGTAGAAATCAACAAATGACCCCACCTTGCCTTTATTAAATTGGGGAAGAGTCAGGGACTGGAAGTACCTGATTGTAAGAGCCTAATGGACACGATGGAGGAGATGCCTGAAAGCTTTATGCTGTGAAAGAAGCCAGGCTACAACAGGAACATCCTACCCAACCCACAGGCACGGCTACGGAATAGCTTGCTTATAAATCAATTTCTGCTAGGGCTTTTTTGGACAATAAAACCAGCGCTGCAAGGGCTAAACTATGGGAGCTAAGCAGATTTTTATGGGGATTCAAGAAGTTTAGCTGCCATGAGGAAGTTCTTAAATCCGTTTTAAAAAGCATCAGCTATACTTCCAGCAAACCAAAAGGGTCACGAGTTCCATGCACTTCAGTCACTGAAGTCATTAGCTTTAATACTAGAGTATTGAAAGACTGAAAACGTTTGGGTTTAGTTTTCAAAACAGATTCTCTCTCAGAAAAGCCTAACAGGAGAAGATGCTTCTGGCAACTCAATATCCATGATTACAAATGGGTATTAAGACTTTCATATTTTTAATTCACAATTTTTAATCTAAAAGAGTGGGGGATAAATCATAACCATTTCCTGAAAGGGGAAATACTTATCATGATTTAGTTCAGTGAACAGATTTCTGTGGGTTAGAGCCCACTGGTGCCCAAGGCACCCATCTGAAGTTGAACACGAGTCCAGTTCCATTGCCAAGTGCCAATGGACTACAGATAAATGAGCAATCTAAAATGTAAAACAACATTAGCTCATTCTTTCAGTTTCGCTCTAATCTAGCCTAAGACGTTACTATAACAGAGCTTTTGTTTTACTGTAGCTTTTTTACCTGCCAGCTTTGCTTTAAACATAGACAGGGAGGAGATAATTCAACAAGACAACAGGCTCTTTCATCTCAAGCCATGAGGCTCCCGGCCACAACGTCTTGGGGAAGAGGGAGGCACACAACAGGCGTCAGTGAAACACAGCCTCCGGCCCAAAGCAGCCCCACTGCGGAGCGAGGCACCAGTGACCACAATGCACAGCTCCCGGACCAAAACCATCCCACCTGGGATGCTCCAGCCATCAGCCCTCTTTGTTGATGCAACACGTTTGCATCATCAGCCACTGGGCGCCTTGTGGAGATTAAAACTAGTGTGGAGAGCTGCTGTCTGCTTAGCAAAGGAAAGACAGACAGAGCCCATGTCAGAGAGGGAGGGGAAAGGAAAAGCCGAAACATGAGCCGAGCAGCGGTGCGGAGGATAAAGACAGGCTTTGTTTTACTGTGTCATACCAAGTACGAACAGGACCCATCACTGGTCTGAGCCTGAGCTGCACCATTTGTTTTGTACACAGCACAACTTACTTTTCCTCATGGAACTAAACTAACCCTTCCTCAAAACCAGCTTCTGCTGATGCTCTGCTCAAGTACTTCAGCCTAGATGAAACCTGTGAACACCAGAGACCATCATTCTGCCCATGCTATGCATTTGGACGCTTCAGAAGCTCAAAGGCGTTCTTATATAGCAAAGACAAACCTTGTTATACAACCCATTCTCTCCAGAAGGTCTCCTATGCACAAACAAGTAAATTAAAAGACATGAAAAACCCAAAACTCTCTTGGAGGACCCACTGGATAGATGAAGCCACACTCAGAGTTAGGAGACGGTTAAACTGGACAAGAAATACTAATTCTTTTTAATCTTTCCAATGCAGAAGTCAGCCCAAAACCACAAAGCAATGTTTAAAGGCACATCTTTGTGAGATCGCAGGAGAAAAACACACTAGTTTCTACCCTCTGACAGAAGCACTCCCCATCAGTGCTGTCTCTAAAAGAGCTCAAGAGCAGCAACAGCAAAAGGCAGCAAGAGAAAGCACAGTCTGGATTCTAGTTTCTTGCTCTTAGGAAAAGGCGAAGAGGGTGGTAATTCACCGTGTACAACCAAATTGTACATGAAAGTTTAAAAGCAGCCAATTAAAGCTAACATTATGGAATGGGACTGAGGTCCGAGTGGAAGGCATTAGACACGCATTCCAGACACCGGCTCCAGAGTCCGCCTGCCAGGCAGATACTGTACAAAGTACAAAGGGTCAAGGAGTTGTTCTCGCAGGGAACGCCAGCTTTGACCAGGAGCCATGACAGCTTGCCCAGATGGAAATGTGGAATGGCATCAAGGCTGTTAGAGCTCAGAAACGCTTGGTCATCACCTGCACTGACAGAATGCTATGGATAGAGTTTGAGAATGTCTGTCAAGGAAGGGCAAATCTCACTGCTATTAACAATGAAACGGAGGAGGAAAAATAAGGAACAAAGAAACCACTACACCAGTATCAAACATGCCTCTTTCAGCTCAAAGCTCCTACACATCTCATACTTCCAACTAGAGCTTTACTTCTCTGTCAAGCAGATCCATCTATAACTATTAAAAGAGCTACCAGTATCTTGGTAGGTAGACTTGGTAGACTACCTTAGGTCACCAGGATCACATTTAGCTTAAGAGTCTTCTGTACTTTGGTACATGGGCAACCTGAATTTTGATGCAAGACTCGTGATTTCTGTAACAGAACCATAGGAAACGGGTGTGCTGTTATTTCTGCTGCAGCAAGTCACCAAATGGAAAAAGGACAGAAAAAGAATTGTGTGACTCTTGTGTCAGGGACTTCAACACACAACTCCATCCATACGCAAACTGGAAAATCCATTCAACTCCATGATACACAATTCCAACTTCCAAACCTTCACCATCTCCAGAAGCCAACGAGAATTACATCCCTTACAAGAACAGCAGTGTTGGAGCAAGGCTGAAAAATACACCCATGCAAAACCAAAGTAAGGTTGTCCTCAAGAAAGACACCCTGCAAACTATCACTTTCCATGCCAAGTTTTCTTTCAAGCACCTGCATCACCACACAGCAATAGCAGTACAGCACATGGAAAGAAAGAAATCTCTACAACAAATCAGTCCCAAGCAATTAAATGAAGGATGCCGGCTCTGGAAAATGGGATACTTTCACTCCCTGCACTGTGCCCAAATAATCAGAGCCAAAAGAAGCAGGAATATTTTGGAAAACAAGTTTTTCTGGACACGGTGTAGCCAGCAGGCAGTTAACCTGCCTTGCTGCAGTGCTGAGCACTGGGTGCCTTGTTAACCTATGCATTTCAGATGAGGAGTAGCTGAAGAGATAAAGCTGCCATTAAATTGTTCTTGCTGAGGTTTTAAGAGTTAATAATGCACTACCAAGGAAACTTTTTGACATACGCAACCGCTGCAAACTTACCACTTGAAGCCAAACTGAAAGCAGCAATCTATTAGTTTATTCTCAGTTCACTTCAAGGGAGTTTTCAGCATTCACAAAGGCTGTAACTTCTCTTTCAGAGTCACCACTCCATTTCTGATAGAGATTAATTTTGCGGTAGGTTTTCTGGCCTTCAGTCCACAGCAGACATCAGGCCCTGTCTAACCATTCAGTATCACACCATGACAACAAGCAGCATCCTGCAGAGGTGGTCGTTCCCCTAAGTCACATCACATTGTACCAGAGAATCCTCTCCCAGGAAGCCACTACTGATCGTATGGTCCCATTTCATGCTTCCTGCCAGGCCCACAGATGGGCTTTTGACAGTGTATTTCCTTAATTTGCTTTTCTGCTGACTGGGATTGCACCAGATGCACACCTCACTGCAGACCAGCCCAAGCAAGGGGCAACAGCCATGTAAATCCCACATCCCAGTACTTCAGAACAAAACAGACTGTACCAGGATGGATCCACTATCACAACAAAGCACTCCAGATACTGCAGGTTGTATGGCATTTGTGTTTGACATTAATACACTCTCCATATAATTAATAAAAGTCCACTATAATATAAAAGGCGATGCTCACTCTAAAGGCGGAAAGCAGTGCAGAGTTCAATTACTAAATAAAACTAGACACAATACTTGCCAAGATTAGAGTTTATACTGTATTCAGCGGGGCTGGGATTTAATGATCTATAACCACACAGAGATAAGAGGCAGTAGCAATGCTTGAGTAAATGTTTTCAAAGGTACCAATAGGCAGGAAGGTGAAAAGCGAAGGCATCATCATTTACAAACAGATGATCTTACAACAACATTTGGCAGCAGAATAAGTGCTGTACAAAGATATTCCACATTTCACTGGCAGAGTATTAGCTTAAAAAAAAAAACACCTTTCAAATGCTTTGAATGATTTACTTCATTGTTTAAAAAGATGCTCATTTGAATTAAGTTTGCAACCAGCTAAGGAGCTTGTCCTGGCTTGGACCTTCACCCTACAAGCTTCCTTCGAGCTCATTCCCACAAGGCTGCATGGACACAGCTCACCCAAGCAGGCTCCGAGTTGTCACTGCTATGAAGCCACAGGCGTGCACAGCACTTCAGATGAACACAGAGCACAGCTCCAGAAGGCTCACAGGCTACATTTAGTTGCTCCCCAACATAACAAAAACATTTTCCTCTTGGACAGAGCCAGGTTATTTTACTGCTTCAAGAAGAGGCAAAGAGGACATACAGAAACCATCAATGTACAAACCCCATCCTTTAATTGTGAGGGGTTAGAGATAAAAGAGAAGAGCCTATTAGGTATTTTGAAGAAACTCAGAAGGCGAATTTGTTCAGCACAGCTCTGCACAGTAATTCCATGGTACAGCTCAAACACGATATAAGCAGAACTTGCTTAGAGTATCATAGATATTTGGGGATAATTCAGAGCAAGTCCTCCAGCATTTTCACTAGGATGAGTGAGCAACTGAATAAAATCAGTGTTGACTCAAGGGTACTGACATTTCACAAGTAGTAGTGGCAGTTTGTGTTAATAAGTCTGGGAGCAGTAGCATCTGTTGGTTAAGAAAAGCATCACTGAAGATCTAAGCCTTCATTAAGACCAAAGCTGTGCTTCTGTAACCAACACAGATGATAAAGGGTAACAGGAGTGACCAGCGCACCCCAGCTCTGCATCCCATATTCACCCTCCCGTGTTTCATCTGATAATCAAGAACCACTTCTCTCCCAAATCCAGATTTTTCAAGCTAAAACAGAGGCTGACAGCATCCCCAAGGAATTGGGAAGAAAGCCCACAGCAAACAAAGTCTGCTCAGACTACACATCACTCTGCCAAGCTCCTGTGACCAGCTCTTGGGAATGCTGGCACTGCTCAAGTTATTCAATGGAAACACACAACAAACAGCCCAAGAACCCTGCTGCATAAACAGGAACGTAATAGGGAATGCAAGGCGGTATTACTTCTCCTCCAAAGCATGTTGTACCACAAACCTGCATTTCACTGCTTAAAAGTGAACCATGTAACCAGTATCTTTCAAGAGACCTCCAGTCACAACATACATTGAAGGAGCAGCAGGCTCCTATCTCAGTGCCTCGGCTCCCATCTCACTGCCTCACTAGGATGGGCTCTAGAAATAAATGACCCATGAGCCCAGCAAAATCATCTGCACTTCCTAATCCAACCTCTGCAGCACAATTCCTCAGGTGACCAAGAGAAGAAATTCCTAAGCAAGAATACCAAACAGCATCAAACATGTATCAAAGATATCTACAGATTAAACACTTCCCTCTTCAAAAACCCATTCATCAATGCTTTTGCCTTGTATAAGTGGGTTTTTATATTCTTAACTATTACCTCTCCCATTCTTTAGGTCTTGTTTTGCTTCGTATCTTCCAGGCTCAGAGAGAACAATAGATTGGAAATTAAACGTTCTGACAGTGAGAACTTCAATTGCAGTCCACCGCACAGAACAAGGGATGGAAAACTAAAGAAGGAGAATTTAGTTTCAAACTAACTCAAATAAATATGCTCCACGTGTTATATAGCCACTTCAGTCTTCACATCAAACGATGGAGACGAGTGCTGTTGAAGAACCATATAATAATAATGAGAAACACAAAGGAACTTTAAGTATATTCTTACTTACAATTTACTGTACATTAAATATTGTCAAAAGATTTCCTTAAATAACCCCCAATAAATTATTTTATTAATTATGTTTAAAATGTCAGTTACTTTGCTTTTGAGGAAGTTCTAGAGGTCCCCAGGAACAAAACCCCCTGCATTTTCCCCTTTTCCTCAAGAAAAATCAGGTAAGATTATCATCACAAGCAATGCCAAGGCTCTCAAACCCTCTCTGCTGCTTTCTTGCACGTTCTTACACGGCAAGAAAAAAAACCATCTGCCGAAATTGCTAGGCATCAGCCAAATCCAATAAACCACCACTATCTCTGAGTGTGAATGCATCACTAAGATAAATGAATGCATAATTGGAGAGTAGTAATCACTGCTTAATGAAATGCTGAAATCACCAAGAAAGAATACAGCCATGGTGATTAAAGCTCCATTTTTTTTGGTTACTCCGAGCTAAAAGAAGTAGGAAGAGAGATTACAAGTGATGCATTTCAAATACTCCGCAGCAATCAGTACCACTTAGCAGCAAATGTCTTTTCCACATATATTTAACTTGGGAAAGCTGCCTTGATGGGCTATCTTGTTGACCCACTACAAAGTTCTGTTTGCCACCTCCGAGTGAGTGCCCCAGCATCCTGTATGTCAACCGTGCCCATTCAGCACACAGCCCTCTGGTTAGAAGTTCCCATAAATGTACTGCTCAGCTGAGCTGCTCTTGTCTGCTTTTACTACACTGCACTGTGCTTCTGACCCCTGAAATGATTTAGTTTGTTAGGCAACAGCAGCCCCCACTGTAGCATCCTCTCTGTCTGCAGAAATACATTTCTCATGCATCGAACTCATTTATTCCACTTCTGAACAAACACTGTGTAAAAGGGAACTTGGACAAAAGTACCCATCTTTCACAGAAAGTAGAACAGCTTCCAGACAGAACAACAACATGCCCAAAACACATCCTGACTTTTTCAGCGTCCAATAAAAACAGTAACTACAGTTGCATTGGAGATCCTATGAAGTTGTTGGCTCTCCAATACAAAGTGAAAATGCTGCTGAAATATCCCATGCTGCTAAAATAAATAGCAGGCAGCTTAAGCTCAGAATTCCCTTTAACTGTTTTGTTCAGACTGTTCTTTCATGAGCCCGTAAGTTACTGCAAACAGGTTTAAAACAGTATGCATCAGCTTTGGAAGCATTGACTGATTTACATCTTACATGGGGTTAACTCAGGTTTTACCTGGGATTGACTCAATTATACATGAGAACACAAAAAAAAGTCCACAAATCTGGTATCACCTTATGAGACCTACAGTTTTCCCAGCTCTGATTTACCATTGTCTTACTGAGACAAAAATAAAGACCTTTAAAATACAAAAGGCAGAGAAATAAGAACAGCAACCGAAATAACTTGCGAGGACAGCATCAATCTGATCATCTTTCCACACTGTTCTTTAAGACAAGTCCAGGACTGGCTGGTTTCTCGGTGCAGGGTCAGGGAGAGAAAAGCCAGCGGGGCTTGTGTTTAATACCCAAAAGTTACATTTGTTTTCACATTTGATTTGTTTGGCTTTAAGTTCCAACACAGAAAACCAAAGGAAACACTAAACACCACAAAGGCAGCGCTGGCTATTACCAGAACAACTATCTCCTACAGTAAGTAAAGCTTCAAAGCAGAGAAACACATTTAGGGACACATCATGTACAAACACCCAGCCACAAGCTGTTGGTGGACCCAGTTCAGGGGTGAACAAGCACCTAGAGATAGCCTTGATGTAAAAGCTGTATTTGCAGCCATGGTTTTTGGAGGGTTTTTCAAATGAGTTCAAGCTTCAGTTCAAAACTTTTTACCTCTCCTTGCCCAAACAGGGATTTATTTTCTCCATGCAAAGCTTGGTCAGGTCAATTGAACCAAGCACCTTTTATATTGCCCCAAAATGCACTATTACAGCACCAGAGAGCAGCGAATCTCTTCCTAAAAGGGATTCCAGTTCAATGGCCATACTGGACAGAAAATTGAGCACATTACTGGGTACCCTAATGCACACCAGAGAGCAGAGGGAGAGCTCCGTGACAGGGAAACATCCATATGCAAGGGTAAGTATTATCAACAACTATTTCAAGGTTCTTTCAGTAAGGATTTTATTTATACCCATATAGACACATGCATATATAATACATATATTATATATAGTTTTATATATATATATATATAATTTTGGTGTAAAAACCTGCCTTTCAGGCTTTAAGGAGTTTTTTAAATGAGGCATATTATGACATTATTTCAAGTTTTAATATTGCCAGACAGCAGCTGAAGTTTCAGTGCTCCATGCCCAAGGCTCTCTCCTTTGGTGAGCAGCACTGCTGACACTCGGGGGTTATTTGCTGTTGTACTTCTTAATACTCTAAACTGAACATTCATCATTATGCCGAGATCAGGGAGAAGATTCTGATGCAGAGGGCTCCTAAGAATGACCGTTTTGTTGTTTCTTTAGACTTTAAATGCAGCCTGGATGCTCAATTTTAAGTACTCTTTGAACCATTTTGCTTATTCTCTGATTAAAAGCTTCCTGGTCAGGTCTTCTGGATGTCTTTCAAGGATACCTAGTAAGTTAGGGTATAAACTCAAAAGAGCTTGTACTTAATGCACAGCAAGTGATTTTGTTGTAAATGTTCAAAGAAGCCTTGGGTGATGTGGTTTAGTGTGAGGTGTCCCTGCCCATGGCAGGGGGGTTGGAACTAGAGGATCTTAAGGTCCTTTCCAACCCTAACTATTCTATGATTCTATGATTCTACACTTGCTTTCCGTGTTCATCATGTTAGAAGACAGTGGTGAAGGTTACAGCTGCTTCTAAAGGGTTAGCCAGGATCCAAGCTCTGCAGTACAGACACAATTTGGGAGATGATCTTGAAGATCCCACTATCTAGTAAAAGGAAAGTGTGGTCATCCCATTTTCCCAATGGCAAATTCAGTCAGAGATATCCACAAAATCTCACATTCCTTCTTAGAATGCCTATAAGATACATGAGTATCTCGTATTTAAGGGAATATCTACGGGAGCAGGACCCAAAACCTGGGCCAGCTGTTTTGCGCAGCCAGAGGAGTCACTTTGACATAGAGAGGATCCATTTGGCCAAAACTGATTGGAGGAAAACCCTGATGCATCTTGTGTGTCTCTTGGTTAAATATATATGTGTGTGATCCCAAAAATACCTGCTTAGCTCTTACTTTTGGTGAATTTCCCAAAGAAATCCCCATTAATTGCTTTCATCTCCCTGAAACACCTGGAAAACCAGAAGGCTCTAGCACAGCGCTGGTGCAGTCACCTTACTTGTCTCTTTGCATTCGCCATGGACAAGTTTTATAAACCAAAATGCAAACACCGGAGCCAGTGGAGCAGGGAATGCTGCCTGACTCAGCCTGTCAATCCAATAAATAATTACAAAATGAAGAAACCTCTGCTGCAGCAATCAAAACCAGTGGAAATGTTATCCTTGATATTGCAGGAAACTGGCTGGGCCCCTTAATCTTCCTAACCAGGGGAGGGATAGGGGTGGGAAAAGACAACTTTAGTTAAGGAAGAAAAAACTTATGCAGATAATGTGTGGTGTTTATGTCAGGCTCTTAATTGTTGTTGCCAAGGAAATGTATCCTCTTGGGTCGGGGATAGAGTAATGACAAAATGCAAACAGCTTGATTCATGTTTATAGAGAGACGGAGCCAAATTCATCCCCGGTGCAGCCCAGCCGAAATGCAGAGCTGGATTTGGCTCATTACCTCGCTAGCAGTTCTGTATCAACATGTTCTCCCAAGCTATTTTACAAACACCTAATTTATTTAAAGGGAAAGTTTAGGAAATGTTTTGCTCTTGATTTATTGTTCCTTGCCTGCCAGTTGTTTGAACAAGGACTCCACCAGTCTGTTCTTCTTCGTGGTTTTATTTGCTATAACAAATGCTCTGGCTTTGGGACTTCAGATCTGTCCCAGCAAGCTTTTAAATCAACAGCAGTAATCCTTCAGCCATGATTATCACTTATCCCTATGTCTTTTTTACAAGACAATGTTTCTAAAGTAATCAGCAATTATTAAACTCCCATTTGCAGTATCACACTGTCTGTGCAACACTCTGACTACAAATCTGCAGCATAAATTGCTACTGTAGATCATAGTTACATTCTTTAAGCAAAGGGTTGTAATTAAAATACTTCTAAAGCTCTCTTGTACGTTCAGTGTTTCCTCAGTCTCAGCTCATTCATGTCCTCATCAACGTAATAATGATCAGTGGGAGCTTTGCCATACATGTAGAATCACATACACTGACCCAGACGATGAGCATGAAGTAAGCTCCAGGTCTCTGGGTCTGCATTAGATCCCCTTTGACTGAACCCTAAGCATGATTCAGTCCTTGGTTTGTAATACCTGTGCCTCAATGCTTCACCTGTGCTGGGTGTCTGCACTCAGTGTCTCTTCCTTTGCCACACAAAGTGGGAAAATAGGAACACTTGGCTTAAAAGACAAGGAGTTTGGGAATTCTCAGCCATTTGGCTTTCAGATCAGGGCAGGTTCATGTCAAGTTAAAGAAAAGCTGAGATCTCTACATACCTCTCCTTGTGCTTTGGGGATACACACAGCCCTCCATCCCCTAGCAGAGTCTGCAATAGCTTTTTCCAGCAAAGCAAAGCTGACATTAGTTCCTCCTGCTTTTCCAAGCAGAACTGGAGAGAAAAGTTGGGCTTCTCCAAAAACAAAATGTGGTTTTGGAAGAAATATGTCTTCCAAGTATTTTCTGATGGAAATCTCATGGAAAAAAATGAGGATGTTTCAAGGTTTGCAATGCAAAATGAAAATTGTTTGATTATAGCCCAACATTTTTTGATTCTTTGGGTTTACAGAAAGCTCCAGAAATGCCTGTAGAGGAAACATCCAGTTAGCAGTTACCAGACTGAATTCTTGCAACTCAATGATGTTGAGTATTGATATGGAAACTGCCAGGTTGGCGGAATCTTTCTCTAAAACACCAAAGAAGAAACAAGCTGTGGAAGAAGCAAGGGAGGGGTATGAACAGATCGTTGATAACAGAGAGCTTTTAGCTGTGAAATGAACTTGCAGTGCAGTTAGGGAAGAGCCTGGATGCTATCTTTAGGAGCCAGGAAGGAGGAAAGATTAATCGTAATCTTCCAAAAGGCTTTGCTACCCCAGCAGAAAATGATAGATGCTGTTGGAAACTTGATGTTCTTTGCTCTGTCACCGAAAATGTCCACAATGTTCTTGTGAAAGTTACTGCTGGAAGCAAAACTAAAAAAAATCCATAAAATTAATCATATTAATGTACATCAAATTAATGTATATAAAAATAAGCTGAAGACTCAGAAGTTCACCGAGGACTTTTACATCTGCTTCATATTTTATGTGGAAGATGCCCAAGTAGTACAGAACCTGATGACAATTGAAAGTCCTGAAAGATGGGTATGATTCCCAGCTAGCTCCCTGTAGGGCATCTTAGATTGCCAGCATAGTTGATGTTTTAGGTAGTTTAAGGAATTGGAATGTCATAGAATCATATAATAGCAGGTCGAAAGGGCCTCAAGGATCATCTGGTCCAACCTTTCTTGGCAAAACCATGGTCTAGACAAGATGTCCCAGCACCCTGTCCAGATGAATCTCAACAGTATCTGAAGTTGGGAAATCCACCACTTCTCTGGGGAGATTATTCCAATGGATGATTGCTCTCGTTGTGAAAATTTTTCTTCTTGTGTCCCATCAGAATCTCCCCAAGGAGTAACATATTCCTATCACCCCACGCCTTTTCCATGTGACTCCTTGTAAAAATGGGGTTTCCATCTTCTTTGTAGCCACCCTTTATATACCGGAACATGGTGATAAGGTCTGCCCTGACCCTTCTTTTCCTCAGTCTGAACAACCTCTGCTCTCTTAGCCTTTCCTTGCACAGCTTCCTAGTCCTTGGATCATCTTTGTGGCCCTTCTCTGGACCCTCTTTGACCTGTCCCCAGGGTGGAGATAGCAGGAACCAAAACTGAACACAGTATCCCAGGTGTGGCCTGACACATGCTGAGCAGAGTGAGACAATGACTTCTTTATCTCTGCTGGTGATGCCCTTGCTGATGTAACCCAGAATCCTGTTGGATTTCTTTGCCACAGCTGCACACTGTTCATTCACAATGAGCTTGTGTCAGGACCCCTAGGCCCCATTCCACAGAGCTGTTCCCCAGCCAAGTAGATCTCAGCCTGTACTGGATTGTGTTTACTCAGGTGCAAGATCTTACACTTGTCTTTGTTGAGCTCCATAAGTTCCTCGTTACCGCACTCTTCCAGCCTATCCAGGTCATCCTGCAGGGCGGCTCTCCCTTCCAAAGCATCCACTTCCCCACTCAGTTTGGACCATTTGATCCAGGGTACATTTGATCCCACCATCCAGATCACTTATGAAGGCATTGAACAGCATTGGGCACAACATCAATCCCTGGGGGACCCCGCTAGTGACTTGTTGCAAGTTGGAAAAGGAGCTATTCACCACTACCCTCTGGGTGCTGCTGGTCAGCCCCGTGCACCACACAGACCACTTGTCTAGACTGTGATGAATCAGTTTATCTAGGAGGAGGCTGTGGGAAACTGTATTGAAAGCCTTGGAGAAATCCAGGTGGATGATGTCCACCACTCACCCCACATCAACCACACAGGTTACTTTGCTGTAGAGGATGATCTGGTTTGTCAAGCATGATTTGTCTCTGGTGAATCCCAATCATGGCTTTTCCCGATCATGTGCTTGATCTGACTTGTGATAACCCCCAGGAGGATTTGCTTCGTAATCTTCCCAGGGATTGAGGTAAAATTTATGGGACTATAATCTCCTGAATCCTCCTTTCAGCCCTTCTTGAAGATGTGGGTGACATTTGCCTTCTAGGATGTTCCTCAGTCTTCATGGCTTCTCAAAGGTTATGAACAGCAGCCTCACAACAATGTCAGTCAGCTCCCTTAATGCCCTCAAGAGGATATTGTCGGGGGCCATCAATTCATAGGAGTCAAGTTCCTGTAATAGTTCACATACCAAGTCTTCATCCACTGACAGTGGATCTGTGTCTACATCAACCTGTACTTTTTTTCCCAAGGCCTGGGGCCCAACAGTGCCTGTATAGACAGAGGTGAAGAAAGTGGTGAGAACCTCTGCCTTGTCAGCATTGTTGGTGACTGATTCACCTTCCATGTTTAACAGTGGGACAATATTTTCCTTCTGTTTCTGCTTGTTGTTTATGTACCTAAAGAACATTTTCTTGTAGTTTCTGATATCTCTGGGAAATTTCCCTCCAATCTGCGCATAACTGCACCCCTGCAAGCCCTGGCAATGCTCTTGTGGTTCTCAACAGTTGTTCTATCACATTTACATCTCTGGTACTCTTCTCTTTTGGTTTTAAGCAGACTCAGAAGGTTGCAGTTAAGCCAGGAGATTTCTTGCTTCACCTGCTTCCCTTAGCTTTAAAGGGGATTCTGGCACTTGTTAGCTCCTTTACCCTCCATGGAAGTTTCCAACAGAATCCCTCCCAACTGAGCTCTGAGCAAGCTGAAGTTTGCTTTTCTAAAGTCTTAGTACTAACTTTCAGCATGCTCAACAGGATGCCAAACTCAACATTACTGTGATAACTGCAGCCAAGGCTGCAGATATTACAAAACAGGTTTTCTGGGCCTGTGAGCAGCAAGTCCAGCAGTGCCTCATTCCTGGTTGACACACCTAACATTTGTATGAGGAAGTGGTCCTCTACATATTCCAGGAACTTGGTGGATGACATGTGAGCTGTTGTATTGTTCTTCCAACAAATGTCTGGACAGTTGAAGTCACCCATAGAACCAGGTTCTGTAGACTTGAAGCTTGCTTAAGTGACCCAAATATTGCTTCATTGGCCTTGTAGTCTTGGTTTGGAGGTTGGTAACAGATGCCTATTGTAAGATCCCCTTTGGAGATGACCCTGCTGATCTTGACCCAAAGGCATTCAGTAGGGCTTCCATAATTGCCATAATCGACTTCTGTACATTCAAGGTTCTCCTTAACATGGAGCACAATTCCTCCTCCTTTTCTTCCCTTCCTGTCATTTATGAACAGCCTATAGCCATCCCTTGTGATCCTCCAGTCACATGAGTTGTTCCAACATGTTTCAGTTATTCCTATGATACTACAACTTTCAGACTGGGCATGGAGCTCCAGTCCCTCCTGTTTGTTCTGCATGCATTGGTGTACACTTGAGGTGGCTGGTCTTCTGGTTTTCAGCTTGGGAAGCAGCCAACTAACATTTGTTCTCCTTTGCTTGACCTGGCCTATTCCCCAGTTGGTTGCAATGAGTTGATTCTTGCCACTTCGGACCAAGTCCCCACAAGTCCTTCAGTTTAAAGCCCACCTCACCAAGTTGGCCAGTCTGGGCCAAAGATTCCCTTGCCTTGCCTAGACCAGTGGATCCCATCGAACAGGCTATAGTGAATGAAGAATATTCCATCACCACAATCTTTCTTACAGATGAAGGACATTTCTAACCAAATTGAGGGTTTGTTACTGACTTGTGCTTCACAAATACCTGCTGTTACTTTTTGCCCATATAAATCTGATGTGTATATTTTTAACCTCCTGTTTACTATTATCTATTGCACTGGAAAAGCAGAATTCAAATGAATTCAGTTTTAAACCCTTTGAGGTACCCTGGAAACATCTTATATTGGTGGGTTTGGTTTTGGTTTCAAGAAGCTGTTACATTTTGCAGACATGTAATACCACATCTATAAAGAATCATAAAAATAAATCCAAGATCCAATTAGGCTGGTCACAGGCAAACTTAGCAAAGTTTTTCTATTTCCTGTCAGACACACAGGCTGTTCTGCTCAGGAATTTGTGCCTTTCTGTCCACATTTAATTGCGTTTGCTGCCTGATTTCTATTTATAATGCACAAAGCAATATTATTTGCCAGTAATGTCAGCAATACACTGCAATGTGAGCAGTACAGGAAAGGGGAGAAGGCCTTCCTAAATAAGTTAGCTGAGTGTATTTCTGTCTTGTTTGGATGCTCAGGGAACCACAGGGATGATTTAGAAGTATTCAAGGTTCCCAGTGGAGCCTGACAACTCTGTGTTAATAAGGGGCTGGGGAATAAAGGTTCTGTTAAACATGTGGTGGCACAAGGGGGGTCCTGACAAAAGGGACCTTGTTCTCCTCAGCTTTTGTCATTCCTGTGGTCTGTGATTTTCTTTATTCCGTGTACACATTCAAACCAAACCGTTTCAAACTGAGCACAGAACTAAACCACTGAACATTGTCTCTTTTTTTCCCCTTCATCCCATTGATATTTCCATCTATTACTGTACCCCTGTGTATGTGCCTCCTCCAGATCTTTTCAGAGCCACTCATTTTCCCTCCCACAGAGCTGTTTTTCTCTCCTTTTGCAGTATGTGCCTCTACCTGCTTTTGTTTCTTCTCACTGTTTGTGCATCCAAAACTTTGTTGAGTGGCTCAATAGGTTACACAGAACAAAGTTCTTGGACCAGTGAGCTTATAACCGAATGTCTGTGTCTTCAGATGATCTCACCTCAAGCAGATCCTTCAAACACTTTGATTCTTTCCCCATGTGGAGCTCAGCTTTGGGTTTGATGGTCAGCAGTCAGAGGTGAACAAAAATGGGGCAGCTGGATCTCTAGCCTCCAGTCTCTTGAGCCTGGTTTCAAGTGTATTACTCTGTTGGTCTCAAGTATATCTTTCTGCCAATTAAACTACACTACAATCCACACAACCACCTAAATACCGTGTAGAAACTGTAGTGATTGGCAAATGGCAAGTACAAAGCAAACAAAAGGAGACAGTTCTTCACACGACATTTGTTTGAGCTGTGGGACGTTTGGGCTGCCAGCAGTTTACATGAGTTCATTAATGGACAAATTCATAAATATCACTGAAATTACTTAAGGTTACTTAAACAGAAAGAGACCATCTGTGGCTCAGCACATGCCACAGCTTGTTGAGGACTGGTAAAGCACTATAGCCTTGCTCTGCTCCTGTGATCTTCCACATACCTTCACTACTGGCCCTTCTTGAAGACATAAACTAGAAAACAACCATAATGAGACCAGTCTCATCTTTTCATGACAGTTAAATGACAACTAAACATGAGTTTCATTAAACAAAAGTACTACATGCTCTACATCCTCAGAAATGTGAGGTTAAACCAGTGGCATCTTACACAGGATGGCTGCCTGCCTTTGGCTTTGCTGCTCCCTTAGGTTTGCTGTTCAATAAAGTTGCAGTAATTCAGAGCAGAGACACTCACAGTCCAAAGCAATTAACTCTTAGTCAGGAAGTCCCCCCAATGTCAAGAGCATAAATCTCCCGGCCCACGCAGAGCTTTGCATTCCTGTAGCACATGGGGCCCATTAACGCTGCTTCCAGCCCTTAGGAATGGCAATGCTGGAGCCAGCTCTGCTCCAGTGTCTTTCAGCTGCTACATCTGCCCTGTTTGCCCCTGGTCCCTTTTGGGCTCTTTCTGATTTATTTTAGTGTGCCAGATGCTATCACGATGGCAGACCCCTTAGAAAAGCCTTCATGGATCTTCTGCATGAACCCTGAGCCAGCACCAGACACTGTGGAATGGGCTGCAGCCCTCTTTCTTTGCTGGTTTTGAGGATGATCACCATCTTGAATTGCTGAGCAGTGCCAGCAAACCCTATAATTTTTCCTCATTATGTTCTAATGAAGCAGGATGAGACAGAGCTTCAGTTTAGTGCTGTTCTTTATCATCAAGGCTGGAGGAGAAATATAATCTGTCACTAAGCAATGAAGCTCAGAGGACTCAGCAGTGGCCAAGTGAAGATTCATCCTGTTCAGATTAGTTCTTTAGAAGTAAGAGGCTCTTATCATAAAAGAAGCCCTCCCAAACTCCTCATTCTTTTCACCACAGTTTTTCACCACCGTATTTACAAATAGGTCAGGACCTATTCTATGATTCTATGACCAGTCTGCAGCTTCAGTGGGGATAATTCCTCCTGTGGAGTAGCACTCTTCAATCTAAGGGAGGATATCCATGATGAAGGACCTGCACCAGCAACACTTTGTGAGAGACATGTCTCACTCCCCTCCTTGGCCTCATCTCCACACCCTGGTTGTGCTGCAACATGGAAAGGGAAACAGGATCCCAGAGTACCTCTTCCTGTGGCTTTGCTACCAGATTTCCTTCAGCTACGCTGGCCAGGGCTAATTGTTGGAGGCTGGTTTCTTCTCATGTGACTACAGTCTTCTAAGAAGAGGGAAATGGGTTGGTTGTAAAATATGTGCACTGTTTTCACACATGGAGAAAGATGCAGGCGTGTATCCTCTTACTAGAAAACAGGAGGCAGATACAGCCAACAGCATACTCCTGGAGTGCCTAGACCCGTCTGGACTAACCCTGCTTGAATTTCAAGGTTATTTATAGTTATTAACAGACATTTTAAGAAACCAACACCAGCAAAACTATCTTTTGCTCTGCCTCAAGATGGGATGCATGGAGTGATGCATAATGTGTTTAGGGCTCTAAAGGTTTTATACCATTTTCAGTCTAAAGGGTTTGTTCTGAAGTCAGGTTTCTGAGCTTTGCCTGAAGATAATATGATTTTAGCACAAGCTGTAGAGACTATTGGGAGCTTCTTTGCTCAGTGCGAACCCTTCAAAGCCCCAAGCTAATGCTTGGAGGGATCGCAATCACCTGGAACCTCAGTCATTTATACCTTGTTAGAAAGGCTGGGGTTTAGCTGTGTCTCAATGAAAACCCATCTGTGACCCTCAGACTTAACAAGCCCTGTGAATGCTGAGGCAGTCAGACAGACTTCCCAGAGCTGAGTCAATAGTTTAGGTGAGACAACTTCAGCCAATGACATTGAGAAGGGTCATTGGTAGTCACAGGCAGGGCATGCACTGGAGATGTGAGACCCCAGAATCAATTACTCAATCTGAATTAGGCAAAGCCATATTAGACTTTGTCACCCTTATCTTAAGTAAATGCTCTACATTCTGAGTTCTTACTATGCTGAGGTGGGACAAGGTGATTATCAAGTTGTATGGGGTTTCCCTGAAATGCTGTTGTTGAAACTGGTGTGAAACATTCCCACAAAACCCCCTCAGCTCAGGTGGACCAGTTTTATTCCCTTTGTATCCTAGCAAAAAAGCCACCTCAGTGGAAAAGTCCTGATCTTGTCTAAGCATTATCCTTATAATTTGCACCCACGGGTACATAATTGCAGGTGTGTTTTGTTTTCCAGCTCTGGGTACGAAAGAAGCAGTACCTGCAGTTTTATAAGCTGAGAGGTACAAATTGTACTCCTGTGTAACTGGTGACAGAAATCACACCCACAGACATTTGCAGGTGTAAAAGGAGAAAAAGATAATAAAAAGAACTAAGAAAGTTAAGTTTGGGGATCTGCATCTGCCAGGTTCAAGTACATATTCAGAGTGGGAAAGGGCAAAGGAAGAAGCCGTGTGTGAGGAAAAGAAATGCCTTCATCAGTGCTGTGAGGAATTTAAAGCTGTGTCAGGAAAGCAGGAAAGCAAACTGAGAAGATGAAACACAGTGTAGATGGCTGCATGCTGATTAATGAACTTGCACTTGCAGACAGATGTCTGCTCCTGACCAAAGCGATGGGCACAAGAATGTCCTATAGCGGAACCTTTGTCCATGCATCAGTTAAATCAGATTTACAGTCCTTTGGAGTTTCTTTGACTTTCTTTCATTCTACTAATGAGAGAGTAGAATGTTACTTATTCTACCACTATTCATAGTATTTTTGATGTTGGGAAGCCCAGCTCCTGTGTGACTAACAAGGAATCCATGTACTAGTCCAAGGACATGAGCAAGTATGTGGGATCTGACCTGAACTGCTCAAACCAAAATAAGGTGGGCAAATCTATGATGGTGTCACTTGCATATTCTTACACAACTGTGGAAATTTATAAAACTAGGACTCATTTTGTTTACGTGTTAGTTATCCCCACACCAAATGGATTAAGGACATAAAGATGTGTGAATGCTTTGATCAGTTGTCTACTTGCACACCTTTCTCCACCACCTTCTGGCCATGACCTCTATTTTATCTGTGAGTCCTGCTTGCCTTCCCTTCAGTTGTGTCCCCAGACAAAGCTCCCTTGGCAGCAGTGCATCAGCTTGGGGATCCCCCTAAGAAGCAGCTGATGCTGTTGGGGTGCTGCACCGGTTATAGTGTTGAGGGATGAGTGGATAACTTTGTCTTTTGACCTTACCCACCACCTGTGGGAGCTGGTAGACCTCAATAATATCCTTTCTCATCTGCCTTTTCTCCAACTGAAGAGACCCAGACTTTCCCATCTCTCCTTGTAAGGCAACTGCTCCATCCCCTTGACTTCAGTTGTCTTTCTCTGTACCTTCTCCAGCTCCATAGGTCCTCCACTGTCTTTGAGACATTAAAGCTTTCCATTCACCACTGAGATGAATTGTGCTGATTTTAAGCCCTGCAGAGCCATCCGACTTGTGTGATAAAGTTACACTGCGCACATTATGACAATCACGTCATCCTGGCTGATGTAGACCAACAATTATCTTTAACTCGTAACATATTGTATATTAATTATCCAAAAAATGAATAAATGTTTTCTTGTTTGTTTGCTTCTTTTAATTTTGCAATCTGTTCATGAACAGTTTGTGAACTTAAATGGTATAAAATCCATGGAAAAAGTTACATGCTTGTAGTTATTTGCTCAGCTATCTGTTTGCCATGAGTTTCTTGCCTTTGTTTTAGTTAAGTTCTCACTTTAATTTCTTAAGCATTCCTTATTTTTAATCACAAAGTTGTAAGACTGCTCTGGAAAGACCTTGCTTGCCCGTTCCTAACACACAGATCAACTTGCAGCTGGGTTTATGTACAGTTGATGAGAAAAGCATTTCATTGTTTCAATCTACCCGTTTATCCTCATTTCCTTCCACTGTGAACTATTTAGTTAACAGATTATTTCCTACAGCAGGAGAGAGACATCAGGCCTTTGGTAAGGCTCCAGCTCTGCTAGGAAAGCTGTTGTGCTGATGGACTGAATACTTCCAACTCCACCCCTTTCCTCTGTCTTTTCTTGCCATTGCTTCAGCACATTCCCATGATCCCAGGGACCCAAGTGGATTTGCAGACCCAAGTCCTGTATCCTGTCATTGGACATAAAGCCATACCAGGGGATTTCAGTATCCAGTAGTTGCTTTAGGTGCTGGTTTACTAAGGAAATTGGCTAGAACTGTTGCATCATATATGAAATATGACAACCTCCTAACTCATATGTACAATTTATTAATGATGGCTGGGATGTGAGGAGATAAACTGGTGGTAGAGGTATTCTTGCTCTGGATGTCTGAATGATCTAAGATGTAGGAAGCACAGAAATTTAGTCTGCTTCTGGAGATCTAAATAGCTCAGGATTGTTTTAATTGGGTTATGTATTTAGTCCAAATGAGCATGGGATGGCTCTAAGCAGTCATTGAATAATAAGATTAACAAAGGAGATGGATTGAAACCAGAACCAGAACCATTTATCTAACGCTTCCCAGTCAGGGATTTTTAATTATGTCCCAGTTATTCCCACTTTGAATTTTGCAGAACTAAGCTCATCTGGCGTACGATGTCGTATGCAAACAGGGGTTCAGATTCGGTGCTCAGACTGGTAAAATCATGTTTGTATGCAAGACAAGGCAGGTCCTAGGAGAGCTGGTGACACATGGTAAGCTTCAGCTTGCTCTCTCTGCTCACTTTATCTGTGAAATGAAATGTGCCATGGGCCAAACTTTTGCCAGCCTTTTTCCATTCACTTCATCATTACTAACAAAATGTGTGTCTTGACTCTGGATTCTGTGAAACCAGGACAATGATATCAGTGGGCAAACCCAAAGTGCCATGACTAAACACTACTGAGCTTCCCCCTCCAAAATCCATCCTGTACCACACACATAAACAAACAAAAAAACCCCATTGATTTTCCGTTCTTTCCAGTCTCTTTCTGGGAAAGGACATATGGAAAAACACCAGTCACCATAGGAGACAAATGAAATATCTTTCCACTGCTGTTAAATGCGGGAATACAGACAATAAGATCCACACAGGGGAGGACTTGGTGTTCAAGGCAATGAATATACTACTTGGCCAAGTCTTAAATGTATAGGAGGGCTCCATAAGATGCCCACAAGGAGGAACAAACTGAGAATCATTCACATTACAGGGTCACCATAAATCTAACATAATTTTTTTTAGAAGAACTGGTATCTCCAAAAGAAGGGTTTTTCCCCACAAAAATGTGTTTTTAGACTAAATGGAAATATTTGTCAAAAGTTAAGGGAAGGCATGTAGGTTTTGGTTAATTCATTAACAAACCCTGAAAAAATGTTTGATTTTAAACTAAACCAAAATTGTTTTCAAGTTTTCATTTAAATATTTTGCAAGAAACCCAGGAATTATGTCTGCACATAGTGCCTTCTATGAGGTCAAAGTCAGCTTGAGTACTGTATAAGTACCAATAAAGACATACATTTGCAACTCGGTAAAACATAGCAAAGGAGTTTATATAAACTATAAAAGCTACCCTCTAACTATGTCCATCCAAATGGTGCACTTTCCCTTTATGACTACAACAGTACAAGGGCATTTAGCCTGAGTAAAGACTGAGTGCTTTCAGCAGAGGGGTGACGGTGAGTGAATGTACTGGGAAGACTCCATTCCTCTCTACAGGCAAGATATTTACTATTTCACTGCTAGGACTGTGTTTTTGTAAAGGTTCATTACTGATGTTTTCTAACTACCCTTTATTTCCACAGGACACTGAAGTGAATTATTTCACTTCTATCCTTCCAGGAAAAGCTAGCAGGAAGCTTTTTGCTTCCTTTTCTTCCTCTCTTGTGCATAGGGGATTTATTTAATACAGCTGGGAGGCCAGGGCCCCCTGAGGTCTATTTGTACGTAACTCCACAACTGACTTGCATTATAAAAGAATGCAAATACAAGACATATTGGCTATATGGGTCATGATGGCACATCTAGTTCAGGGAAATATTGAAGTTAGAAGTACATAAATAAGGGAGTTCTCTTCAGTGAAGTATACTGTATTTACAGGACCTCTGCTGTAGTTAAAAGCACAGTAGAAAATAGCTGAATCAAAACCAGAATACAAATGGTATAAATCTAAGGAAATTACAAGGAGATCATCAGGATTTAAATCCTTTGATAAAAGAAGCTACAGTTTAGCTAGCTGAGAGCTGTAGCCATGTAAATGAGAGCACAGCTCTTTAATGGACCTATTTGTTTCCATAATTGTTTTCAGTGGGGCAGCCTCACTCACCATTCATCTTTTTATCTTTCCTGAAGAAACACTCTGTAGGGTTCTTTTTGAAGTGAAATCAATGTTTTGATGAATCCTGCTAGAAACCAAATCAGTATTACAAAGCTAGAACTGCATTAAAGGCTGGCTACTTAGAAGTTAAACCTCACTCTAAGTTTTTCTTTGGAATATTTTTTTTCTGGCAGCCAGGAATTGCAAACCTAACTAGAATTAGGAATATCTTGCTGATATTGAGGGGGCTTGGGTTAGACCATGTTGCTGAGATCCAACAACAGAGAAGCCTGTAGAAATTTGCCTCCATCGATCATAGCACCATGTTTCCTATAAGAAACGTAGTACTAAGTGACAGCAATTAATTTCTAACCAGCGGTAGCGCAGTATCTGCTCTCATGAGAATGCTATTGAGCTTTGCAATTTCTTGGCAAAAGATGCTACCAAAATCTTACATGAATTTAAGGGAAAGCTGTACAGGGAAAAGGATCTATTGATAGTTATCTATAGGAATTAGTAGAAACACCCAGCTCAGGAAGCTGCAGGTGGCTGGAGACTGTGATGGGGGAATCATGTATGTTTGCCCTTTTCTTGTGGTATTCCCTGGACATCTACTTTTGTTCAGTGCTGGAGATGGGTCTAGATGGGTTTAGTGTATTCTGAACACTGCAGCTACTCTTACAGTCTTTTTATGTCTTTATACTATGACTGATCAGGAGCAAGTGCTGAAGGACAGAAGTTTCCAAGAGGATCCTATGAGTACTGTCCACAAGACAGACAGTGCTTCCTTGGGCTGGCAGTGTAGACTGAGGATGAGGAAGAATGATCTGTGGGTAGTCCCACTATATCCTCAGATGAATGCTCTTCCTTCTGTTGCCTGACATCACAGTCTGCCTTGTCCTCCTTGGCACAGACTAATGATCTAACAAACAGCACACATAGATGATAGCAGCAATAAGTCAGCTTGATCATTTTCCATCAGACATAGAATCATAGAATGATAGAATGGGTTTGGAAAGGACCTTAAGATCATCCAGTTCCAACCCCCCTGCCATGGGCAGGGACACCTCACACTAGACTATGTCACCCAAGGCTCTGTCCAACCTGGCCTTGAACACTGCCAGGGCTGGAGCATTTACCACTTATTTGAGCAACCTGTGCCAGCGCCTCACCACCCTCACAGTAAAAAATTCACATGTCAAAATGCACTCTGTATTTGGAGCTCATGAGTAATAAACTTCCCTTAGACAGAAAGAGGTACAGTAGAATGAATATAATCTGGGGTTTTAATACACAATTAGAGTAATGTTACACTGAGACAAACTACCATATAATCTTGGCATGGGTTCACAGATTCCATTAATTTAGTTGCTAGATGCACATTTGCCCCTGACTAAAATAAATCCTTCTGTTTTTTAATATTTATCCAGATGAAATGCAAAGCTGTAAGGAGAAGTCCTCTATCTACTAGTGCTCAAACTATATATATATAGTTTATGTATATATACAAATTTGTATAAAGACATCGTTTTCTCCAGTGAAAGGGTGCTCACCAAAGGTGAGGTTCAAGAAAGGCTAGAGCTCAGGCAGGACCTGCGAAGTTGGCATTGGTGCTGTGATGTGTGTGGAAGGCCTCAAACAGTGATGACAGTTGTCTCAGTTACTGGAACTTGGAGCAGGTACTGATCCAACAGGAACCCTAACAGGCTCCTTTATTCACCTTTATTCAGCATGGTAGGATGCTCCCACAGTGTGAGATATTTTCATTCACGGAACTATAAGCTGGACTAACTCATCTCCATCAGCAGTGATGTGTTGAACTCATCCTGCAATCCAGGACATAATTTATCTGTCTAATGTGCAAAAATGTTAAGATAAGCTTGTTCCTTTTCCATTTGCTCTCTGACATTCATTGATCTCATAAATTAAATGTCTTTCCTGTATCTTGGCAGGGAGCTGAAGAATCTCCTAAAGTTTTCAGTGGGGAGTCTAAAGCAAGTGACTTATCCAGTGCCTTTCCTAGGGTTATCACTTGAATTGTCACACACATGGTTCCTGCACGTAGAAATACTTACTGACAGGTAGACCTTTTTAACTGATTTTTGTGATGAAATAACAGTCAACATTAGCATGATAGGTGATATATTATTCTATTGGAAACCACATGGAGACCAGAAGGATTAGTCTCAGCTTCAGTCTTGAGTATTCAGGTTTACCCTCCTTAGGAACAGTTTATCTCATTTCACATTCATTGGGGAAGCCACTTCTTGAATTGTACTCTCCCATAATTGAAGAGACATGCAGGATTAGATCAGGTTTTATAATGAGGAGAGAGCAGCCCTGAGGCAGATGCTCTTAAGCAGAGCTATAATTTACTGGCAACCTTATCTAAGATATGGTCAGTCAATAAGAAAGCCTCAGAGGACTTCAGGGTAGCCACAGTGTCAATCAACCTGCTGATTTCTTTATGAGAAATGCCAGCTAGTTACTAAACCACAGGGGTTAGACAATAAAAGTGAAGAGTTAGGGACAGAATAATGATTTATTTCAAGTGGGAAACCAGGAAAAAAGTTGAAAACCTATTTCTGTTAATTGCTTGTGTTGCTGTCATTATGCTTTGCTATTAGAATTGATAACTAGAGACTCAGATGAGACCATAAACTGACTAAGATTAAATGGGTCTATTCTTTCCTACCCACTGTTGAAGGCTCTGTTACAGTGTTCCCCACATTTTCTTTCTTGATCATACACAATACACTGTCACCCAACTTTGAAGTCACAGTTGGAAGTGCAGGCTATGGCTCTACTTCCCCCGGGATGCTAACTCGTTTGCTTTGTCTCTTCAGTTTCTTCCCACAGTTTTCCCCATGTGTCTAGAAGACCAAGACAAGCACCCCCGTGATGAATGACTCACTGAGAAAGAATCAGAGAGACTTTGAACTTATTTTAGCACAACTTCCCCAGGAAGAATGACCCCACAAGTCCCAGTAGCATGCAGGGTCAGAGATAACACAGGCAGATTTTCACGTGTGACCGTCTAAGACGTGCCTGAACTAGCCAGAGATGTCACACACAGATCACAGATGTGAACCACTTCTGGGGTAGGAGATGCACTTACCTGTTACTGGGATAGGGAGAACTAGAAGCTCTGACTCCTGTTCTCAGAATAGTTACTAATCCACTGTATTGACTTGGACGTCTCTGTCAGCTCTACCACATCTCTAAGTTATCAGCCGCCCTGTGACCTTTCTGTTTTTCCAGGAATTTATGGAAAACCAGAGGAACTTGGCTAATATTGAGTATTTCTAGGTGTTCGGTCATTGCTACAGTATGATAGGCACATCTAATCTGCCCACAGGAGAGGACTTGGGCACACTCATAACTATTTGGGCATGCTATGGATGTATCCACCAATTCTGCAGATCTTGTACAGAAGGTTCAAGAGATTATTGGTTTCTTACAGTTCTTAGGTTTGACCTGGACTTTGAGATCCTGTGATGGAAGATGCTGGAGAGCATCTATTTTACCAAAAGGAAGCACTGGAACAGGCTGCTCAGGAAAGTGGTGGAATCACCATCCCTGGAGGTGTTTAAAAGAATCATAGAATCGTAAAATCATAGAAGAGTTAGGGTTAGAAAGGACCTTAAGATCATCCGGTTCCAACCCCACTGCCATGGGCAGGGACACCTCACAGTAGACCACGTTACCCAA
>JAOSLQ010011662.1:0-24713 GCA_025629905.1 Lorius lory
CTTTAAACAGACAATTTCTATTTTGGAGAATAAATTAGAGGCAACTAATAGCTCCTCAGCTTCTCCTGACCTGCTTCCAGGTTCACTTCACTGACAAATGGTTTCTGCATGCTTTTGAGAGGTCTGCATAAGAGAATGGGGAAATGTAAACACCACTAGCATGTTTTGAGAATACTATTGGTTTTGCTCTGTGCATGAGAGAGAAGCAGATGGTTCTTGGTATAATTATTAATTACTTGCAATTACCACCATTTGTGTTCTAGGGACAGAATACACTTCTATGACAGAGTAAGATTACAATACATGCCCTTTCTAATGCTTTATAGCATCTTGTTGAATTATCCTTTATTTGTGATTCTTTACATGCTTTTACCTGGGTATCTCTAAAACTGCTTGTTAGGAGAAGGCATTGTAACACACGTCCTTGCGCTCTAGGATGAATACATTATGGATATAGAATTGCCTTCACACTTCTTACAATCACCTCTTTTCACCTCTCCATGCAGTGAACACCTCCAGCTTGTCACTGCACTTGACTTCAGCATAGGAGGCTTACAGGGTCAAAGCTGGTCTTGTATATTTTGTTCTGTCATGCAAGTCTTGCAAGCTTTACTCTCATACTTTCAATTTAAAGTGTATGCATTGTAGACACAACTTTGTCTCTATAATACAAATTCACCAGTATCATTGTGAACATTTATGTTCACATTTATGTTCACAATGTATGTATATATGAAGGTGATCTCTAACTACATATGAGTGGGATATAATAAATTGCCTGTAACTTTGCCAGACTCACATCCCCCCAGTCCACTGATCCCTTTTGCCAGGATCTGTTCTACAATTGCAAACCTATATCTACATCAATGACACACGGTAAAAATATAAAAATAAATTGTCAGATACTTATCTTGCAAAATTTTGGGCAAGGCTGGATTTCCACAAATGAAATTAATTTCTGCATTAATAGCAGCTTTTCTGTCACTATTAGATGCCCTAATTCAAGAAGGTGACGCATTCATATTTTATTTCAATCATGTGTGATCCCACCAAAAATGAGGGAAATTGCATGTTCTTTCTAAAAGCCAAAAAAAAAGGTGAAATATTAAAATAAATACTGTAAACAGCTGAATAACAAATTTTGATACAACTTACCCTACTGAGTACTCAACACACCTGAAGACATTGAAAAAAGGACACAGAATAAATAAGATGTCTTACATAAATTTGTCTTTTTCCTGTCCCAAACACGACATTTCCCATAAATTTGGTGGGTGGAGATTGGCTTTAGACATGCAAAAGAAATCTTAAATTCAAGTGTGTTTTAGCATCCAGGCTATTACTAGATTTTAAGATAATTACATGGCACAAATTAAGGATTTTATATATATTACAGATTCATTCTCAGAAGGCTTTACATTCCCCATTGCAGCCTTTGATAATTCAATTAGTCTCTCAAAAAGTTGGGAGTAGTTGATAAATTCACTTTAATGTTAAATCAAGTACCCCAGCAGGTTTCTCTTAATATGATGGCTTCTCAGGGAGCTTAGCTCTAGAGATTATACCTCCCAAACACAACTTTTTGCAAGGAATATGTGGGCCTTTGGAGCAGACTAAAAGAACTGTCTGTACCAACATATCTTCTCACCATTAATAAAGTTACTTCAGATCACGACAGTGATCTCATTCACTCTGACGGCTGTCCACCTAGTTTAATTTATTTTAATTGGCAGCCTTAGGTCCCTCCATGGAGCAGATTCCATGAATATGACGAATGATCCAAGGAACAGAGAGCGCCATTAAACAAGCTGAATTTAACTCTTCTCTTGCAACACTGCTGTTTGGAATTCCCAAATCCTACTGGCAGATACTGCTGAAAAAATAAGCAGGAGGGGATCTGCACTGACTCTGTCTTTCGAGAGTGCTAAAAGTAATGCCAGTTCCGTTTGTCTGCCTCTAGAAAATGAATAAAGAATATGCCACATGCAAAAGATGAACAACGGGATTTAGTATTGTAAATAGATGCATGTCCCTGCATAAATCAGATAGGAAACCAGACAGGCAAATCCGAACAAGAAAATGCTGCTTGCTACTTACAAACACTTGGCTTTAATAAGCAGATTGTCATTGACCTTCTGTACTGAGCTGCAGTTTTGCTGGAAGGAAGACTTGAGGTTTAGATATATTCATCCATGTCATCAAAGAAACATGTTGTCATCATAGTCAGAGCAGGCTAACTGGGACACTGAAACCTTATAGGAGCATCTGTGTTTTCCTTTCCAAAGGTAGAAATTAAAAAGTGTCAGAAAGCTGTATATGCCTGTCTGTGTGAAATGCTTTATTCTGTATTTTCACTCCACTTTGATTTCCTGTTTGAAATTAAGTAGGCAATTATATTCAAGAATAGCATTTGCTGATTGTTTTATAAAACAGATTCTCACAGTAAGCAAAATAAATATATTACTTCAGATACGACTTCTTCAGAGAAGGTTTGCAAACAGTTTAATTTATAATTAATTAGTCTAAGGAAATTTTAGGGAAGGCATTCTACATAAACATCTAGATTTAACATACGATTTCTTCCTTTTTGTTCTTTGACTTGAAAATCAGACTTACATAATAACTCCTTTTTATTCAGTGGTTAACCTATGAAAGAATTGCCCTTTATTTTCCCATGTTATTTTTATATATTTTCATATAATTTTAATGATTATTTTCTTCTTAATAGCCCTTAGTTTTTGTTTTGTTTTTTTTTTATCCTACTGAAAAAGAATGCTCTAAAACTGAAAATATCTACCCTATGTTTTATCCCAGCGTATGTTGTGAATATCAGCCTGTGCAGTAATGCCTCTGAAATACTTCTTGAAATTATGTAGATTCAATGAACTGCAGATAAAAATGTTGAAGGCAGTCTGTAACATCAAACTGCAGTTGAATTTATTTGTATATCATGTAGACCAGTAGGCTGTAGTGGTTAAATGTAGCTGTGGTAATATATCACAGGAACATTTGATAATCCAAATATATTCTGTAGGAATACCATCATTGGTTTTCCACTTGATTATGTTTAAAGAAAAAGTAACTGTTAAATAAGTGTGTCAGCTTTCCAGAGGACTGTGACTGATGTTTTATCAATAAAGTTGTTGACAGTTGTTTATCATCCCATTCTGACTTTCTGAGAAATACTTATTCAACAAATAAAAAAAAAATAAACTGTTATTTCATGTTTATTTAAAGAAAGAGCATTTGTGTTGATGTTGAGAGCCACAGACTTAATGAATGGAAGAGCTCAGTCCTACTCAAAGCTTTCAAATAAAATTTTTCAGATCAGAATTGTTTCTGAGAATAGAGTCAGTGACTAGTGGAAATTCCAGGTGTGCTGCTCTGTGACAATAAATTCTATTTTGTCCTTGGAAAGGGACATATTATGATTCAGTTTTGGGCATCTCAGAAAACTAGAGGCTGACTCCAGAATCCAAGGTTAGCAGTTGTGTACTCTCAGGACAGACAGGTAGGTCTGAAAAATCTGGTACAGAAATATGAGCTGTGATTCATGAAGCTCCCCTCTTTTTATTTCCTTAGCTAAGCAAAAGCTAAAGGTATGCTTTGGTAATATTTGCAGAAGGTATGTAGGTTTGAACTGCAGCTAAAAATGAAAATTGGAATGTAGCTTCTTTGCAAAGTATCCATTTCTCTGCTGTATTTCAGATTCAGATCTGTAAGCCAGCAGAGCCTGGGCTGCAAAAGCAAGGTATGGCCAGACAGAATAGTTGGCAAGAAGGACGTTGGCTCTCATTTGCCTCTGCCTCTAAATTCCAGCAGGATCTAGGATGATATTCTGGTCATACCTAAGGTGCCAGCTTGCTCTGTAGACGAAGTATAGTTGATTAGCTGATCTGAATTTCTTCTGATAAATTTCTGGAAATAGAAAATTAAAATAAAATAAAACAAAACAAAATAAAATAAAAGCCACTTCACACCAAGTCAAACATACTGCTTCTGTTAAGGTGGCAGCACGTATACATCAGCAAACAACTCCTTGCTACAGTTATGACAAGCATTTAGTTGGGGCCAGAGCTACCGCTGCAAAAAGGGAGTGGATCAGGTACAGTTTTCCTCAGTGAAGAGTAGCAGATACCAGTGTGTTCCTTCAGGAATTCAAAATGGAGCACTTTTTGACACAGATTTTAATTCTGTAAAAAAGCAGTAGCTTGTATAAACACGGTATTACAATATTAAGGGATAAATAAATTGATTTACTTTTGCAAGAAAATAGCTCAGTGGGAAAACATCAGGAATCTTGATCTGGCTAAACACTGAACGAATATTCTGTGGAAATCCCAGAAGCTATATGTTCATGTAACCAGCAAGTTATTAGTCTGTAAAGGGACAATTTTCTGACCAGTGGGAAGACAATGTGCATTATGACTTCTTGGAAAAGGGGGCTCATGATGCTGAGTTACACACCTAAAGCCCATCTACATTAAATTAGGGAATAGTGGGTCCTTAGAATCAAACCTGACTATTTTCTGAGTGCTGAAAAACTTAAGCTAATAGCTTTAGAGGAAACAATAGGGAAATTAGTTAATAGGAAGCAACCAGAAAGATGTATACCCCAGTAAGGGTATATATCTCTAACACAGAAGTAGATAACTTCAGGACATCAACTTGGTGCATATTCAGTGAGAATAGGTGGGCCTATCTGTAGAGGGTTTTAGATCTGGAGGCCTGTCACTGACATTCTGAATGATTCTTTGAATCTATCCTTCTCTATTGTCTCTAGAGCCAGCATAAGAATTCTAGCTTAATTTTAACTGTCAAAATTAGATTATGTGGGTACCTCTGTTTCTTAAATGACATTGCTCTTATAGCTGCTTCTAGGCATCTGAAGAAAATAATATTCTGCAGCTGAGTCTACTTCCTGTGGGTTTTTGGTTTTTTCAGTCCATTGTATGACCAGAACTCTCCCTTAAATAGCAGATTAGATGGAAGCTCTCTCTGGTTGCATACCTGTTGCTTGATAATAAAACTTAAACAGTAGGGGTGAAAAAACTGTGCTGTCTTCCTGCTTGCTAGGACTTAGTGCATGTGGTAAAGAGGAAATCAGACTTTTCAGAAGACTTCAGCTGTAACAACACCTTTCCCTGAATCTTAAATAGACTAAGCAGGTACAGTTGCCTTACAAAAGACTACGCTTCATATTCTTGCTCAAAGAAGTAAATCTTACTAAAAGAAGCACCTTGAGCGTATTTCATTTTTTGCTATCATGAATGATGTCAGACATCAAATCACCAGCTCTTTTTTTACCTTACTTTACAGGAAGAACTCATTTCTGTGTGTTTTCCCAATTAGAAGCATTTTTTATTTATTTATTTATTTATTTATTTATTTATTTTACTTTGCTGGGGGTTTTGAGATGAACATTGACATAAAGGTAAAGCAACTTCAAAAAGCCTTCATTCTAATATTAGTTCTATGCAGCTACCTCAATCTTCTAGAGTATTGCTGTTCTGCATGGTCTGTCCAACATAGAACAGGATTTGCCATGCTCTTTGATCTTTTAAAAACATACTGAAGTCTGAAATCAAGTGCTTTGCCTGAGTCTTGACTTTCCTGACAACACTGAGCTGAGTAATGTACTAACATGTAAAGTCTCTTTAATATCACCTATAAAAAATGAAATTGTATATCTTCAGAATCATTTCAGCTATGTCTGGTAAATGATTAAATGCTCTGAAGTCTGATGTGGATAAAGAAGGAAGATCAACGATCAAGAAAGTGAAAAAGGGAGAATAAATGGGAAAAGAAATTCTAGCTAAAATGACCGCTTTGATTAAAAGGCTGCACAAGGTACCAAATGTCATGCTAAGAAAAAATGTAATCTCTATTTAAAGTTATTCAGAAGGCAGGGTTAAAATATTTTGCTGATAGCTGTAGTACAGAGCTTGCATATCTTGCCAATAATGCAAAAATAGATCTACAAAAATCACATATATTCTTGCATTTATTTCTATTGCTTAACAATCTAGGTTAGAGGGTTTTTTACATAGTAATACTAGGGACAATTAAGTCTGTTTAACACAGAGACAGATGCCAGATGTATGCATGTAGCAGTCAGAGAGGAAGCATATGCATAGTATCAACTCCGCAAATAGTCAGGCTCCCTAGGCACTCAACAGTTTTGAAGCTAAGGGAGGGAATGTTTTTATGTTATAACATTTTTCCCTTGGTGGCAGCAAATTAGCTGCCTTGTATCCATCTTTAGCTGGAAATACAGAGAGTCACTTGAGAGTTTACAAATAAGTTTAGAGCTCTGCTATAGACTGTTTCTTAGATACCTGGGAAGTGGGATACATGTGTGTGCTGTAACAGATGGACTTAAAAAAAAAAAAAGTTTGATTCTTTTTGCCCCATAAGATGATTTTTTCTTACCTTTGACTCTTTACAGAATTTGTTCAAGGCCACACTGAGCTTTGTTTTTGGATATGGTGCTTTGCACAAGACTTTTGTCTCCTTGGGAATTACTCAACTCTTTTTCCTAAAGAAAAACAAGTCAAAGCTACATTTTTATTAGGAAACCTAGAAGCTGTTTTACAAAAAACATGTGGTAGATATTCTGGGGAGGAAGGGTCAGTTTTCTCCGCTTCTTATTATCAGTGATACTACGAATTCAGGCCAGAGACTGGACAAGTCTCTTGCCTTTTTTTTCCAATTGAAAAAAAGGGCTGGGAGGAGGGGGACATATTAAAATCAAGTAATGAAATTCTAAATCAAGTAAATATAGTAGTAAGTTCCAGTAATTAAAAGGTCTTTAAATATCCCCATGAAACTGAGCATGATCCATATCTAGAATAAATTTTACTGCATTTTATAGTATGACTGCCCCATTTCTAGGGTTGTAGTACTTTAAAGATTTTCTTAAAGGAAGTTAATAGATTGACACTGACTGACATATTTCTGAATCCTTCAGCAGTTTTAAAGATAGCAGCTGTGTCTTTTACTTGCTTTACCTGAACAGTGCTTAGTTTATCTAATGTTTGGATAAGTAAACTAAAGGCACAGCTAATAGAAATTACCCTGTCTGCATCTTACTTGGTGGTCAAATTTGTAACTAATCTTCAAGTCTACCTCCACGACCAAAATAGGCTTTTTATAAGAACATGGCCTAGATGAGGGGTTGCTCAAGACAAGAAAACAGAGTCTAAGCAGGCTTAGAAAGTGAAGATATTAGTGAAACTAATGAAAACACAACGACAACATCTTTGTAAATAGTTCCCAAATTCTTCAGGATATGTTTTGTCACATCATAGTGCTCTGACATCAGCACAAAAGTTGAAACTATAACAAGTGCAAAGATGACAAGTAAAACGTTGACTCTCAGTTGAGCAGCTCAGCTGCTACAAATAAAAGTAGCTATCAGAACAGATTTTCTGTATTAATGTTGTTACTATCTATAATCTCCTCAATCCTTGAAATGTAAGAAAGTGATCTGGAGCTTAAGGTTTGTGATGAAGAATCTGGGGAAAGGAAGATGTGAATACTCCAAGTCATCTTCAATGTCTCTCAGAAATTCATTTACAGTTCATGAAAACCTGAAAATACGTTACTAAATCTGTTTACATGTACAATTCCTGCTGCAAAATTAGTAATATTGAAAGAGATTTGAAAAAAGCATCCTTAATTATTCTTTCTGATTGATCTAATTGGAGTGCTATCTAGGCAGAAAGCTAAGTAGAACAGCATTATGAAGATCAAATTCCTAAGGGAATGTGGGTGCTTCATAAATTGGCATAATGGTAATCCCATTCTGCAGATCTCTTTTGAAGGTGGTAATAAAACAGAACTTCAGCAACCTACTAAATAATAGTCTAGGGCACAATCTAATCAAACAATAATGAATATGTTACTTAGCATAGGGGAGAATCTTTGAAGTTCTGAGATAACTTCTTTTTTCCTAGGATAAATAACTTGCTTCTTTTCTGTATCTGTATGTCCACGCGAGAATTCCTTAGGAAGCAGTGTGTTTCTTCAGGCATTCAAAGTAGAGCACTTTGACACAAATTTTAATCCTGTAAAAAGCAGTAGCTTGATATAAACACAGTAGTACAATATTAAGGGATAAGTGAAATTGGTTTACTTTTGCAAGAAAATAGCTCAGTGGAAAAATACCAAGAATCTGGTATATTTGCCTGGAGAACTTCAGGTTTTTTTTCTGAGAGCAGCATCACAAAAGTGTTCTTCCTTGTATTGTATGCATTGTACCTCCCATGAAGTCCAAAGTATATAACCCATATATGACATCAACTTTTTGAAACACAGAATGAGGCCCAGTGGGCTTTTCCATCTATCAGTATAAAACAGACATTGTCTCATTATGTCTGGTAAAGGAGATTTTGAATGTAAATTCAGGCATACTGGCAAGAATGTGGAGAAAACTACTCTCTTTCACTGAAGTGGTCAGATTTTGAATGGTCCAGCACCCATACAGCCTTTAGTCATTTTTTGTGAGACTTTGTAAAGGAAAACAGATATAATTTAAAAAGCTTCACTGCATTAAATCTGTTTTGGACAAAATCATGCTTCTACACAGAACCTGACAGACTTCCACTGGAGACAGTCTACCTATAGTCATGATGTAAACAGAACCACCAAAAGGATGTAGAAACAGATTTCTTCAGAAGCCTGTCATTTCTCTCTCCTCAGTGGCACCCTCATCAGTCAATGACTGTAAACAAATTGTCATATCGAAATATGAGACAAGCTTACAAAGCAAAAAGCTTGGTGCCTTCTAATTGAAGATTTGTCTACTGAGATAATTGGCAACTAGTGAGGAAGGCTCAGTGGTGTAATATGCAGCTAATCGTTGGTGGCTTGACGATGTGACAGATGGGGATAGCTTCTTTAAGTTATGGAGCTTTTATACTAGTATCTTCAGGAAATGTCAGCAACATGATTATAGATTCATTAATGCTGTCTTTCCTTCCTATTCATTGCTTTTGCTAGTCATAATCACTCTTACCTCTTGTCTCTAACTGTACAATCTATTGTTATTGCATAGGATGCCTCATGGTGGACGTAGTTAATAGCTAGATTCCTAAACATTGACACAATACAACACACAGTATTAGTGTTTACCAAAAGTTTAATTTTAGGTATGGAAATTAATAAATCTGATATTATAATTATGAATATCTCCCAATAAAGTTAGCAAAAATAATGTGAACATCATGCAGATGTTGCAAATGATTACACAAATTAAGTTAGGTTTCAGATTTAAGAATCACTGCAACTTTAGGCGGCAGTGCTGAAAAAAATCCCACTGTTAAATCTGTGGAGCTGCCTTGATCAAGAGTGGGAAAATACGTTATATTAAAAATGTTCTTTCTAACATATCCACAAGGTTGTTCTCTTCTGTTAATTACTGCAGTTTTATTTCTCTTCTTTTCTAGGAAAGAGTTTTCAGGCTCTACAACAAAGATTTACTGATTAAAACTTTGAATTCGTCATATTAGTAAAGTTTCCCTGTAGCTTCCCAGCTAAGTGCAGGAGTGGCACAGCTAGCCCTTGTACGTTTCTTCTCTGCAGCCTCAGGCTACAGAGAATTTTTCATGGTGGGATGCGGGAGAGCCCAAAATATCTTTTCACGACTGTCATATGGTCTTTTTACTGCAAATTAGAGTAGGTGACAGTCTGACTTACAAGCAAATGTTGGAAACCAAAACCGGATGTGCCTCGCTTTCTCGTCTGATAGGAAGAAATGAGACACCATTTTTACTAGTCAGACATAGTCAGTTCACTGCCAACTATAAAATTCTATGTTTGTACCTTTGAGAAGCACAGTGAAAATTTTAAGGACTGTGAGCTGTTCCCGGGCCACAGATAGATAGAAATTGTTTTTCTGCTGTGGAAGTTCTGAAATTGTTGCAAAATTTGGAAGCAGAGCCTATTCCTGTCTGTGACTCACAGGTCTGATTTGCCTCCAGAACAGCAAGGCAGAGGCCAAAGACCCATTGTTGGGATCTGTGGACCAGCCCGCTGTGAGGATGGAAAATTTTCAGGTAAAATAAATGTTTTCTTGCTCTTATGCTGTGGTTAAATTAAAAAAAAAAAATATGTGTGATTGCCATTAAATTTCAAGCATGAATTAAAAGCATACTTTTGTAAGAAAAATATTAAATGTTCTGTAGTGCTCCATGTAATTCTGAAATATTAGTCCAATATTTATGGTTTGGGACAAATGTGAACGAATTAAATCCATAGCGCCACCATCTTTTTTTATTGCTTTTAAAATGTTTTATGCCTTATCAATATAAAAATATATTCTCTTTATCCTGTGTCCAGAAAACAAGTAAACAAGCAAAAAACAACCAACAATGGGGAAACTATGTAAGTATTATAGACCTCAGAATCTTGTAGTTACAATACCAGGAAAAGACCACAAGATCCAAGAGGTTTAAAAAAGGGGCAGTCCATTCTCATTTTACTGACAGTCATTTTGCTAATCTGAGCTACATAATTGTTTTGCCTACCTGAAAGGAGCCTTTAAACAGACAAGCCAATATAAATACTCAGATTGGAGACAGCTCTGTTTAATAACAGCAAGCATGTGTATAGAAGTATTTGTTTACCTCTGCTCATTTATGTCAAAATCAATTGTAATTAAACAGGAATCCAACCACAGCAGTAGTACTTCAGCTGATTGTTCTCATCAGAAGTGTCATATAGCCCCAATGTTTAGGACATTGCAAAGCAGACCATTATTTTTCTCCTGTAATAAATACCTCCTCATAGTCTTTTCAGTTCTTTAACAAGGGCAATTGCCTGTCTCAAGTGAAAAAGTAAGACACCATTTCATATCAATTCTAGGCGGTTTTCTGGTCTATCACAGGAGTTACTGAAGTTCTGAAAGCCAGATTTATATTCTCTATTAGACATTAGATGCCATTTATTGTACATCTGTTTACACATATGTACAGAAAATACAGCTCTTTTGTGTCTATTCAAAGACTTAAAATATGCAAAGCATGCTTTATTTTATTAGTCTAAAGCAACTACTGATTATTTATTTTTTAAATAGCATTTGTGGTTGGACTAGAAAAATATAAGCTACAGAGGATTTTACACGTTGTTTTATTACCGAGTATATCCTAAATGGAAATATTTTCAATAATGAAGACAAATGCACAACATCAAGGTTGAAATGAATAAATCTCCTAGAGAAGCAGTGTGAACTCCATGCATGCATTTAAAGATAAATTGTTTTCTTTGTGATCTGAAACTAGGGTCAGCAAATACATGCATTACTTTTCACTCTGTAATGCAATGAATAGCAGAACATTTCAAGAGTTACTGTAGATCATATCAGCAATGTGAAATAGCAAGCTTCAAAGAAAAGAAGACATACATACATTTTGGAATGGGTCCTCCAGTGTGGTTTTAATTTGTAGCTGTTAGTTGATAGCCATTCCAGTCAAATGTGTCAGCCAACGATCTGCTTCTGACAATTTATGTTTATTTTTTAGCTTCCATATTTATAGAAAGAAGGAGGGGAAAGGGCAAATTGAAGGGGGTATTTATATGATAGTAGAACCTAGGCATTAAAGAGAAAAAAAAAAAAAAAAAAAGGAAGAGTTAAATAAGCAAGATACCTGAAAGACAGGCTAGCATTTCCCAGAACAACAAAAAAATAACAAAAGCTACTGACAGTTTAAAAATGAAAGTTATTAATATACTTACCTAGCCATATTTTTATTTAGCCTTCAACGGTGGACATATGGCAATACAAAGCTACATTTTTTAATATTTTGTGAGTACAAAGTTTATGGAAAAGAATGCACTTGAATGAGTGTTTACCAGGTCAAATCTTATAAATTATAATGATCTGAACTGTGTTTGTCTTGTTTAACTTCAATTTGATAACATCATTTACAAGTTTGGGGAGGAATATGATTGTAAATGTCTAGGTCTATTTCAAGGTATGTGTTCAGTCTTGCATATAAGGGAAATCAGATTTTAAGTATATATGCATATACATATATTTATATACATATATACATATAGAAAAAGCCAAATATGCACACTTACTTATATTTAATGTCTGATTTCCCCTATACATAAGACTGGACATTTGCTATTACATTATATAGAATACTTTGATATAAATTTCTTCATCTCAGAAACAGACTATATGAAATATTTATTGAAAATGTTTGTATGCTGATGTTCTCTGTACATGGAATGTTTACTTCTCATTTGCTTATCTGCTTTGTGTGTGTATGTGTGATTTAGATAATTAGAGTCCAGCTAAATTTAAAAAAAAAAATAAATTATTAATTGTTTGTCTGCTTTGAATCACTATTAAGAAAAATATATCTTGAGTTTCTTCTTTGTTATCATTATGCAAATTTCATATAATTAGTGAGTTGAACTAGATATCTCAGTTTTAGCCATTGAAAGGAGCCAGCTATCTAAAGCATTAATCAATTAACTTCCTAGTACAATATATTTAGAGTGAAATCACTACCCATAATTAATTCCGTTCACAATATTTATGAATTAATAGGACAATAAAAGTATATTTTGCTTTAAGCTTGCTACAGAAGGCAGAAGTTAAATATAGCTGCTCTGGTAATATATAAAAAATATGTAAGAAATGTCTTTTGATGCACCAAAATACATACCTTGCGCTGCATTTTATGTTGCCAGTATAACTGTCATCCTACACCACCTTAAATTTCAATCCAGTATACATGTCCTATCTAGGTAACTGTTGTTTCCAGATAGCTTGTTTCTTTTTCTTTCTACAGCTGATAATTTAACAATTCTATTTTAGTGTATGCTCTCCCCTAAGTGTGCCTCCCATAAAGCACTTTGGACTGTTGAGCCTTAAAGCTCCAGAGAGTTAAGAAAACCTCTAGGCTGCTTCTGTTTATTGTACACACTTGCACTGTTTAAGGTTTATTTTCAACAGGAGGGAGACAAGTGTAGAGATAAAGACCAATGGTGCATATCACTCTACCAGCACATCTTGCTGTACAACACAGTGTATGACCTATTTTACATATATATACATTTATATATTTCCCTTTAAATTGATTCTATTTTCTCATATATACTAATTTGGCCCTTGGTGGTGATAGTTCACTTTGTGTTTATAGTTTCTGCTGCTAGTACAAAAGTGCCTGTTCGATTTTCTTCACTGTCTGCTGTCTGCAGCAGTCAAAATTATGGGCTAATGGTGAGATGGGCAGCTTATAATGTATGATAATCAATACTCAAAATCCGTTTCCTATGATGTGACATAAAAGAGTGAAGAAATACAGATTTTCAAGACTAGAGCACCAAAGCTCATGCAATGCAGGTGGTTTTTTTTTCAAGGTCATTCAGTATTTGTTTCTTCTTTTTTTCACTTCATATTTAATTCAGTCACTGCTAGGATGCCCAGGGAGCAGAAACGGAAAGTTAGTCAATAGTGTGAGTGTGAATGCAAGTATAAGAACTACTTTAGCAGATACAGGAAATAGGGAAGGAAGGTACGGCATGCAAGATATATAACATATATGTGCTATATGATGTATATCTCTTTTACTTAGAGATTGCCAGCAAACTTTGTATTTTTATTGGCAGTAATTAATAATGTAAACACTGTGTAAGAGTTGTCCTCATGCCCAGTGTATGTGTATGTAGCATGCATAAGAGCTAACAATTTAAAATCTTAGAACATAACTTGGTTATAACAAAATTAACCTAATCAGTCTTGAAAGTCCCAGATGATAGGTTTTGGCACAGCACTGAATACCTAGTGCAGTTAAGTTATTTGCATTGACTAAGAACTTCTTTGATCTTTACTTTTCATCTTAAGTTTGTTAATTTCAATATCAGTTCAGGTTTTTTTTAAAAATACAGTTCAGTCACATTTTAAAATAAGAAACAGTGTTGAAATAGAATTTCCCAGTTGCATATTTCAGATGCATATATATATATATATGTTATCAATGTAAATAGCAGATAAATATTATGCACATATACTAATATTTATTTAATGTATTTTAAGTTACACAGAACTACTGCCTGAGAGGAATAAAGTGTTTCCCTTCTAAAGACAGGCTTTTTATGGTTTAATGAAATAAACTGTAATGTATTGAAATCTTCCCAGTTGTGTCCGTTGTAGGTCTTTCGAAAAACTGAGTTCTTGAAACATTTAATATGGTTAGAAAGGTCTAAAGGATGTAATTTTTAATATTTTTTTTTTTTGTCTGAGAAAGAAAGGAGCAAAGAGGAGTCCTACTTTGATAGAATAACTGAAGAGAGAGCAGCAGAGAGAAGTGCTGGTCCATTGATTATGCAGTTCTGAGCATTTTATGGTAGATAACATGCAGCAGGTTTTTATTTCCACCTTTTGTTAAAAGGAGACCAAAGTTACTTACAAAAATTTATAGAAAGGATAGTTAGGTTTACAAAACAAATGTTATCTGGTATACTGATAATTGTTTAGGGAAATCTTTAAAAGAAACAGAAAACTTTTACTCAGCATTGTCATAAATTCTATATAACAGAGAAATTATTTTAGGTATGATTAGAGAAAAATCTTAAACATAACAGCTATTATTTCTCACTGTATAGGTCCACTTTTAAAGCTAAACACTGACCTTGCCACAAATCTACTTGCAGGATTAAGGGAAGAGAAAAAGGAAAAAAAAAAATTAATAACAAGCTTTTACAAAATTTAAAGGTTAGAATTAACATTGAAAGGGTTGGGCTTGGGGCATTTGTTAGTTTATTTCTGTTGGATTTCTGTGATAAAAATTTAATCCAACCTGGCTAGTATAGCTATTGCCCATCCAGTGCTAAAGCTTGGAACCTTTCTTTCCAGTGTTTTTGTTCCATTTGCCTTTTAAAATATGTGGATTTGTTTTGGGTTTTTTGAGTTTTATATTTTTTCAAGAGAGAGAGAGAGGGAAAGTAGCAGTTTCACTTGGCTTTTTTAAGCAGCAGCTGTTTGATGCTGTAGAAGCTGTGGAAAACTAGTGACAAAGAACTTTAGTGGAGGTGAACTAATGGGTGGAATGAGGCATATAGCAATGTCCTTTATTTGTGTGTTTACCTTTTCATTAAGCAATTGTTACCACATATGTTGTCACTATGGCTGTGCATACCAATGCTATCTTATTCAAATGAAGTAAAATCAAATACCACAAACTTAAATCTCTTCCTTAAACTCTTCTCTGTTGTGTCACATTGTGTCACTGCATTACAGTCCCTGGGATGAGGTTGGTTTTTCACTCTTGTTTTTCATTACAACAATTCTTATTTTTTATTGTACTCTAAAAACAACATGCAGCTTACTTTTCCTTGGAGGCTGTAGAATCATAAAATGGCTTGGATTGGAAGGGACCTTGAAAGACCATCTAGTCCAACACCTCTGCTATGTGCAGGAGTAAGTTTCAGTAGACCAGGTTGTTTGAAGCCCCATTCAACCTGGCTTTGAAATCTAACCATGAGACATCCACAACTTTCCTAGGAAACCTGTTCCAGTGTCTCACCACTCTCATATTAAATAGTTTCTTCCTCATGTACAATCTAAGGTTACCGTCTTATGGTTTATGCAGTCCAGGATACAACTGACTTTCTGGGCTATGAGTGCACATTGCCAGGTCAGGTCAAATTTTTCATCCACCAGTGTCACCACGTCCTTCTCCACAAGCTGCTCTCAATCCGTTCATCCCACAGTCTGTATTGATACTGGTGATTTCCCCAACTCATATGCAGGACCTCACACTTGGTCTTGTTGAACCCCATGAGGTTTGCACTAGCCCACCTCTCAAGTCTGTCAAGATCCCTCCAATGGCATTCCTTCTCTCCAGCGTGTTGAATGCACCACACAGGTTGGTGCCATCAGCAAACTTGCTGATGGTGCAGTCAATCTCACAGTCATGTCATTGATGAAGATATTAAGTAATGTTGTCCCAGTGTGGATCCTTGAGTGACACTATTCATTACTGGTTTCCACTTGGACATTGATCCATTGGCTACAACTCTTCACATGTGTCCATCCAGCCAGTTCCTTATCTATCTAACAGTCCATTCATGAAACCTGTATCTCTCCAATTTAGCAGCAACAATACTGTACAGGGCCTTATCAAAAGCCTTACAAAATTCCAGGTAGATGACATCTGTAGCTCTTTACTTTTCTACTGAGGTAGTCATTCTATCATAAAAGGCCACTAGATTAGTCAGACATAAACTGCCCTTGGTAAAACTGTGTTGGCTGTCTCTAATTACCTCCCTGTCTTCCATATGTTTTGATATATCTCCAGGAAGACTTGTTCCATGATCAGGCTCAGAGGTGAGGCTGACTCACCTATATCAATTTTCTATTTAAAGCCTTTCTGCTACATTCTTCTCCTCAAAAATCACTCTGTATTCTCCTCACATTGTACTTCATTCTGTCTTGCGGAGCACACATACAGAATGATACTTTTTCACTGAACTCTCACTAATTAAGTTATCTCACCCTGACTTAGAATCATAGATTCATAGAATCATAAAATAGTTAGGGTTGGAAAGGGCCTGAAGATCATCTAGTTCCAGCCCCCCTGCCATGGGCAGGGACACCTCCCACTAAACCATGCCACACAAAGCTCTGTCCAGCCCAGCCTTAAACACCACCAGGGATGGAGCATTTACCACTTCTTTAGGCAACCTGTTCCAGTCCTCACCACTCTCACAGTAAAAAACTTCTTCCTTATATCTGACCTGAACTTCCCCTGTTTAAGTTTGAACCCATTACCACTTGTCCTATCACTACAGTCCCTAATGAAGAGTCCCTCCCCAGCATCCTTATAGGCCTCCTTCAGATACTGGAAGGCTGGTATGAAGTTTCCACAAGGCCCTCTCTTCTCCAGTCTGAATAGCACCAACTTTCTCAGCCTGTCTATTTAACTGTTTATTATGACTTAACACACTTTTATTTAAATTTAAATCACATTTATTCATGTCTTTTTAGAACACTTAAAGCTGTTCACACTATTGGATTCTCATAGATCACTTTTGGTGTTTCTTCTGTGCCAGAATTCTGCAGTGCAACTGTTAAGAATCTGGTGGTGATATTACCAGCTTACTAGAAATTTATTTTCTAATTTAGAAAGATGATGATCACTTCAACTTTTTGTATCTTTGGGTCAACAAGTTTGTTCTGCTTTTCTGAAGACCTGTGGGGCATGTCTCTGTGTGTGTTTCATGTTTACATTCAAAAGTATGCTCTCAGGTTTTTGTCTAACTGGAATTCCAGGCATTTTGTAAATTCTAAATTCCTCACATAAAATGAATATTTGAACCCACATTTTGTGAAAGAAAATACTTAACAGCTAACGGCCAGTGTATAACAGATTGAAACATACAAATGATAAAAGCATTTATTCTATCAGTATTGAATAGAGAGTACTGAGAAGAAGAAAAAGAAAGCAACTTGGATCAGAGTTGTGTTTTTCTAAAAAAAAAAAAAAAAACAGATTGAAGGGGTATTTCTGTAATTTTCTTTATCCCTGACATTGGGTTGGAGTCATGTGTACAATTATAAAATGGTAAATGGTGGCCCAAATATATCTTATTACTATAAAATGACAGGCAAGATAAAGTTTTTGAAGCAAAAAGTTTTCTTTGAATTGTAAAAGAGGAAGTATCAAAATTTATGTTCTAAAAATGTAGTGAATAAAAAAATTGTTACTTATCTGTATTCTTTGAAAGAAATAATATAGAAATCCTACTTGAAAACATTATCAGTTCGAATAATGTGTCATAGTTTGTCATTCTTCCGAATTGTATGTATTGAGCAAATCCATTTTCACTTACTTGCAACAAAACAAAAAAGGAGAAAACTGATTACATGATCCATTTGCATGTCTAATAAAATTGCAATATGCACTTTTTGACAAGCTTATACTTAATGCATACTGATGGAAAACTCTAGTTCTCTGTTCTCAGCAGGAAAAGTATGCTCTTCAAGAAAATCTTTTTATGTGGTGACTGTCACACAACTTAACAATTATAAACTAAATGGAGGTGACAAAAATGAAAAGCTAGCTTGCCGATTTTATGAAGTGTTTGTATTTCCAGGAAAGCAGTCATTGCGCAGATATTTGATTTGAAAAATTAATCCTGATAATGCCTTTTGAGTTCCTTAAGTACTGTTCACTCGTTTCTAGGATGAGTTTCACAGAACAAAGTCTAACAGATTTCTACAGCAGATTAGTTTACAGATGAAGCTCAGTTCCACTGAGAATGATTCTCTAATGACCCTTTTATACTTCCACTGGGCTGTGTGAATGCTTTAATACATAGAGAACAGAGTTAAATAAATCTATTGTCTTAACTAGCAGGTTTATACAATCTTTCTGAAATATTTTAATTATAGCTTCTTCTTTTTTCACCATAATTAAGGAACCAGATGTCAAGTAAGCCCATAACATGCTGATCATAGCCTATCCATTAGTTTAAAAAAATCCACTTATAATTAGATTTTTTTCTCTTTCTTCTTTGTTTTACAGAGCAAGAAGAATGTGTTAACTGCACAGATGAATGCAGAGTGCTTGGTCATTCTGACAGGTGTTGGATGCCACAGTTCCCTGCAGCTAGTCAGGCTGAGAATGCAGATTATCGCACAAATCTCTTTGTACCCACAGTTGAAGCTAATGTTGAGACTGAGACATACGAAACTGTGAATCCCACCGGGAAGAAGACTTTTTGTACCTTTGGGAAAGACAAGAGAGAGCACACTATTCTCATTGCCAATGTTAAACCTTACTTAAAAGCCAAACGTGCCCTGAGTCCTCTGCTTCAGGAGGTTCCCTCAGCATCGAGCAGCCCAAACAAGACATGCATTGAGCCTTGCACCTCAACAAAAGGACCACTGGATGGTAGTGAAGTGAAATCAGGAGCCTTGGCTGAACCAAGCAGCCAGTACTTGTCAACTGACAGTCAGTATCTTTCACCTAGTAAACAGTCAAAAGACACTCCCTTCATTGCATCAGATCAGATGGCTAGGGCCTTTGCAGATGTGCATTCCCGAGTGAGCCGAGACTCGAGTGAGATGGACTCTGTTCTGGAGCAGTTAGATCGTTCAGCCCGGGATCTAGGCAGAGAGTCGGTGGATGCCGAGGAAGTTGTGAGAGAAATAGACAAGCTCTTGCAGGACTGTCGGGGAAGTGACCCTGTGGCCGTCAGAAAGTGAGGGGAAAAATAAGGACAGGCTGGCAGTTGTGTTCCACTTCTGCTGATTAAAAGTAAATCGTTAAGTAAATCCCCTGGTTGTAACAGATTTACAGGAATGAAGGAAGACCAATGCTGCTTTAAGGCTTTTAGTGAACATCTGAAGTGCCCACAAGTATGTTCTTTTCACTGCTCTTTCTTTTTGACAGATGACGGTGGTTTCATTTTGTCCAAACTTTCATTAGGACAGAGTCAAGTACACTAAGAACAAAATGAAAGAAGGAAAGACGGTGCCATTTTGACAATCTGATAGGAAGGTATGAGAAAGATGGAATGGAAATACGTCTAATATTATAAGACTGTCCTCAATAGCTGATGCTGATTTTACTGTTTACGTATAAACCCCAAGAAAAACAGGGTTAAATAATTCTGATCTGTGGTGGATTTCCAGCAGTCACCACAGACTTCTACTGAAAGTCCTAAAATGAGTTCTTGTAGTATTCCAAGTGACACCAAACATTAACATTCATTTGTGGTAAACATTTATGTACAAAGTTACCTGCCACAAATATATATTAAAAAAAAAAAAAAAAGAACAAGAAAACAAAAAAACCATTCCAGATCATTCTTCAACAAAACATATCCTGATCATTAGTAAAACACCTCATATCATATTAAGGTGAAATGTAAAATGATATAGTCCATCTTGTCCTGCACACACATAAGCTAATTCACTTGATAAAAAAGAAAAAAAAAAGATTTTAATATCTATTTAGCGTTTTAGTGTCCAACAAAACTTTAAATAGTTAGCAGTAAGTTTTAAAAAAACTAAAGTAAAATAAAGTTTGAAAAAAACCCAGCTTGTGTTTAAGGGTAATACACAAAACAAATTAACATTATTAACACTTTTTTATTCATTTGTGGACACTAAAATAGCTCAGGAAAGTGAAAATGTCTTAGACAACCACAAAAATCACATGATCATTTAAATGTGCAAATGTAAGAAGATTCAGTGTGTTTACATCAAATGACATATTTTTATTGATTTATTGCAGATTCAGTGCATATGAGCCAAATTGTTGAGTGTATAAGAGCTATATTGTGTATTTTATTAAATTAATATATAGTTGTGTTGCAAAAATATTTGGGCTTATATTGTAAATGGCAAGTGTTGCCTCAGTAGCTGTCGAACTCTATGAGTTTTGTTTTTTCCTGCTTCCTTTTCCCCGTGGATTGTGGGAAGCAGCGCCTCAGAGCAAAGTCTCTTGTTTAATGTATGGTCTACAAAGTACTGCAGTACATAATCTGTTCAAAATGTGTTTGAGTGAGCTGATGGAGCTAACTGAACGGCCTACAAATACATCCATCAGTCATTGTTATGTGCAAGTCCTTGTAGAAGCTTCTGTTGCAAACCCATGTTTAATAACAAAAATTACACTTGAACCAACATCTGGAACTTCCTTGTTTTGTTTCGTTTTGTTTCCAAACAAACACATGCAGTCAGCGTCTTCAGTGAAGTATATTTGATTGACTTCCTAAGAGATGCCACTGTTTTCAAAGTTTTGATAATAAGGTCAGAGAGATGGAAAGCATTAATGCCAATGTGCCATGAGCAGAATTTTATCTGTTTCTTTGTAATGTGCAATTTCTTACTGCAATTCTAAATATACACTGCTTATTTTGGGGGACGGAGAAGGGAGGAAGGGGTGGGGGTTTTGTTTTCATTGAATGGTTTTCATTCATCCTTAAAAGTATTTGCAGAATAATTTGGGATGCAGTTTCTATTTTTTATTATTGTTTTTTAAGGGTGTTTTTAGTGCATTTGAAAAATTCAAAATTGCCTTCAGATAAAAGTTAAAATATAACCCACATTTAAAATGAACTTGCACAGAACAAGAAGCAACAGAAGAATATAACGTTTATCTCAGGATTTGTCCCTTATATACTTCAGATACTCTGTTGGAAATACCACTCTGGTGTATGGTTTTAAAATGATGTATTTGGTTTATTAAATGTAATATTACTTTACAAACATATATAAGATGTTGGCATTCTCAGATCTCACAAAGCCATAGCTTTTATCAGTTCAAGAAAGAAAGTTGACCCAACAGCCTGTTTTGATGTTGGGATTGCTGTTAAATGGTGATTTTAGCTAGTCAGTCCTACAATGAATTGTCTTTGGGAGACAACCATTCTGACACTTTGCTATTAGCTCCTCCTGTTAAAAAAAAGGCTACAATTACGTGTGGAAAAAAAAAAAAAGGATGATGTTGTACATGTTTTATCAAGCTACTCTCCATATTTTGGACAATTTATGTATCTAAAATGTAGTGTTGTCTGTGTTATATATTTTTTTCTTTTTTTGGCCAGGAGACAAGAGATTGGTTTTGCTTGATAGCTTGATAGCTTGAAATTCCATAGTGGAGAGGATTTCTTATTGTTTATTAGTCTCTTATATGTATTTTCATGGTGCCCATCACTTTTGTGTCTGTGCACCAAGTTGTTAGCTCTGCCAGTGAAATCCATTATTCAGCAAAATCTAAGCCAGTATGTAAATGAAGTCAAGTGATGGAGATTTGTGTATTTTATAAATGATTTTAACACTTAGTAACCAATTGTACAATTCATTGTATGCTTCTGAAGACATAAACCCACAATATTCTGAGAAAGGGCTGTGCCAATGTAAGAGGAATTTACCTTAAGGCTCTCTGTCACTAGTGATTTACTAGCTTTAGCTGTTTAACACATTATCTGTATTTAGTAGTGATTATTTATTTACCACTCTAAGGTAATACAGAATTCATGACTCGCAGCTTTATAGAAGAGTTTAGGAAATTTTGCTTTTATTTAATTTGGCTGACAACTGCCTTGTGCTGTAGATCTCTGGCATACTTCTTCCAATAAGGATATCCCAGATTAAGAAATCTTTTTCATGATTTAGAATGGATACGTAACAACCCAATAAACAACAGAGCTTATGCAATGTGGGTTTTGCTGGTTCAGTCTGAATTGTTTGTGTGCAGGAAGGAATACGCACAAAAGAATTAAGAAAGTTTGTTTTCTCCGTGGTGTCTCTACTATCACCACTGGAGAAAGAGGCAGCAATCAAAGATAAATTTTATGAGCTGTTGCTCTCATTCCTTACATACATGTTTTATAAGACTAAAAGAAAATATCTGCCACATGATTATAAAGACAATGGCAGAGTTATAAGAGGCAAGTAACTAATAAAATTGTGCTGTACACTGTGAATAGCAAATAAGGTATTCTGTTCTTATATTATTAATGAAAGTCAGCAACTGGGAAACTGGGAGCTCCTGTAACAACTGGCCAATCAAATCAGGACTCCAAATCAGGCTATTTTTTCTGTGTGGGTTTTGACTGGTTGGTTGGTTGTTTTGTTCTGGTTTTTGTTGTTGGTTGTTTTTGTTTTTTTTCCTTAGCATATTTATCAAGAAAGAGTTTCTCCTGAAATGTGATTTGTCGCTTGAGAATATAGGTTTCCCAGTTCAAATGACACTTAGAAGTCAAACACTGCTCATAGTGGAACAAGATACATCATTCAAACAAACTTTCAATCTGCTTGCTGTCCAATGGAAGGGAAATTGCTGAGGTCAAGAAGGAGTCTGAAGCCCAGGATAGTATATGACCACTCATTGTTGTCTAATTACTTTCTTTTGACGTCAGACAGTTATTATTGTATTAATTTAAATGGGAGTTTTGGCTATCAAGATTTGTTGATTTGAAGTGTAATAAATGAAACCTGATTCAGGTTTTGCCTTCTCTGACCCAATTGTGATACAGGTTGGCATTCTCATTTATCAGCCCCTGTCCCCCCATATGGCTCAAAGTTGCACCAATGACCGGTGAATGACACAAAAAAACCCAAACAAAAGCAGCATACATTGTATGGATTATCTCAACCGCTATTGTTTAATGGCTGTGTTTAATGTGACCTATCTGGAAAATGAGGACTACGAATAAAAAGCAATTACTAATAGTGGTGTTGCCTGCTTTTGCATTCATTAACACAGAAGAAATGTGTTAAACGCTGCATACCACAGGGAGCCTGATGGTAATTACTTTGGAAAAGCAACTTGTGGCAATGCGGCTGTTACAGCTAGTTATCAGTTTGCCAAAAAAACGACAGTTCCTGCTTCATTTATTAGAAATGTGTAACCGTTTTCTCTCAACAGGAAGGTGGCAAAGAGTTTTCATCAAGCTGGGTAGGTTTATCTTTTAAGCAGCTGATGTGCTGAATCCCTACAGGCTGTTACTTGTTCATAGAAATATGGAGCTGAATAAAGGTTTAGTACACTGGTGTGAGTTCACCAAAAACATTACAAATGAGGGTGTATGTTCTCGAAGACTATCAGCCCAACATGAAAGATCAGAACACTGCTTGAATATAGAGGTGGAGAAAAAAATGTGAAGAATGTAAAGGGTTAGGTTTTTTTGTTTGTATATATGTGTGTTTGTTTAAACATGTCTTTCTTAAGAGCCTGAGTAATAAAGGTAAATATTTCTTTTCATACTGCTATAACCAATGTGACTAAATGCTAGGGAAAATATGACTAATTTGTATGTCTGGTTGTTTTGTCTCTTTTGCTTTTATAATTTAACATTTTTGTTAACCTCTTTTTTTTGTTGGTTTTTTTTTTTTTTTTTGGTCTGTTTGTTTTTTTGGACATCATGATCAAGCCATCAGAATATGTGGCCCCTTCTATCTGTTCCCATATGATTGTATTAATAACATACAAAATAGTGTAAAGTCTTCACACCAGATTATTTGGGATGGATTTTTTCTTTTTTTTTGAGGTTTGGGATATTTTTTGATTACTTGTGGCGGTTTTTACCAATATTTAAGTAAATAGGCATTGCTTTTCACGGTTGAATAGAATTTTAGTTTGCTCAGAATACGACAGAAATAATAAAGATATGTACTAGTTATGCAGGCAGAATTACCTTTTACCCATTGCATGTTTCGGTAAGTCTCTGCCAGAAACAGAATCAGCCTGCATCTAATTAGCTGGCTATCCTCAGCACAGAACCCCCCCATGTTTTTCTTCCCTTCCTACATATATTTGTTTTCCTACAGGCTGAATTCCAAAATCTAGCAAGGCACTCTCTGCAAAGAGTCTTGCCAGAATGTGAAGCTTCTGCAGGCCTCACTGGACACAGGATGTTGCTCTTACTGTCTTCAACTGTGTGTAATTCAGAGCTTAGCTGGATCGCACAGTGTATGTAAATAAGTCATAAACCAACCTGACTTTTCTTTACTCAGAATACAGTCATTGATTTCTCATTTAGAAAGTGGCCAATGTGTCAAACAGAGATTCTTAGATCTTCTTTAAGCCAACCACATATAACTGCTTCAGGGTGTTCACTCGCAGGATAAGTACACTATCCTTATCCTTTACTGAGTCTAAGACACAAGAGGCAATATAGGCCCACTGCTGAATGAGGTGGGTGCCCTGGAGACAGAGGATATAAAGAAGGCAGAGGTG